>WNWK01006509.1:0-105003 GCA_009830355.1 Cherax destructor
GCACAAGTTTCTCGAAGATTTTGGATAGCAACGGTAAGTTTGATATTGGCCTATAGTTGTTTACGTCTGTAGGGTCACCGCCTTTGTGTATTGGTGTAACCCTCGCTGTTTTGAGTATTGTCGGGAAAGTGCTAGTTTCTAGTGATTTGTTAAAAAGTAATGAAATAGCATGTGAAAGGACATGGGCGGCTCGCTTGTATAATAATGGTGGGACTTGAGACAGATTCCCTGATTTATTTTTAAGTGACTTGATTATCATGGTGACTTCAGTGGGCTCAGTAGGTGCAAGATAGGAGGAGGATGGGAAATTCCCATCTAGGTAATCACTTGCTTGGGCGTTGGTACCTGGGATTTTACTGGCAAGATTTGATCCTATGGTTGAGAAGTCATTTATCTTGTTTACTGTATCAATAGGCTGTAGTGGTGTTTCGTTTGGTTTAGTTAGGACAATATCCCTAGTTTTTTTCAGTTTATGGGTGCCCAGAATCTGTGAGTTTTCCAGGTTTTTTATATCTCCTCTTGTTTCAGTGAATCTGCTGGAGTAGTACAATTGTTTTTTTTTTTATTAGTTTGGTGAGAACTGATGAATAGTGTTTAATAAAATCTTTGTGTATGAAGCCTTGTCTATACTGCTTTTCATATTGATGTTTCTTGTTAATGGATTTTAGTAAGCTGTTAGTTAGCCATGGGCAACCTAGCCATTTATTTGTAATCTGTTTCATTTTTATAGGACAATGTTTGTTGTATAGTCTAAGTAATTTATTAAGAAAATTGTCTGTCCAATCATCGATACCCTTGGCATTGGAGAATTCTATAGCCCAGTCAACCGTCTCTAGCTCTGCTGTGAAGTTATTTATTGAGGCCTCGTCATGGAGTCTAAATGAAACTTTGGTGTATTCTAGTGGTGGTTTACTAATGTTTGTTAAGAGGAAGGTAGGGTAGTGATCTGTAGTACTGTCTGTTATTATCCCTGATTTAAGAGGGGCTTGGATATTGGTCCATATATGGTCGATTATGGTTGCACTTGTCTCGGTAAGCCTGGTTGGTTTAGTTATTGTTGGTATGAGAAGTGTGTTGTTCATATTGTTGATGAAATCAGTTACTGGCTGGTCATCTGGTAGGCCAAGGTTGATGTTGAAGTCTCCAGCTAAGATAAGGTGGTGTTTGTTCATTTGGTTGTTTGTTATTAGTGTTTTTAGTTTATCACTAAAATTTGGGATGTTTGTATGAGGGATCCGGTAAATGGCCCCGATTGTTATAGGAGTCTTAAGGTTTCTTGCAGTAAAATTTGCAAAAATATATTCTCCATATTCATCACTATAGCAAAAGTGGTGTTACAACAGGATATTTCATTAGAGTAATAGATTGCAATACCACCCCTAACTTGGTGTGGTCTGCAGTTGTGAATTACTGTGTATCCTGGTAGCGAGTAGATATCTATTGTATCCTGCTTAAGCCAGGTTTCAGTAAGAACAATACATGTGAAGGTTGTCTTTAGGGAATCAAGGAGGGCAAGGAGGTCATCATAGTGTTTGCTTAAGGATCGGATGTTGTAGTTAAGAACTGTTATACTTTTAGCAGTATTTAGGACAGTGTTGGCTTGTGATGCTGTGTAATAGAGGCAGTTACTTTCAAGTAAATTTTGATTGGGTGTTAGATACCCAGGTACCCATTTTACTGATGGGTGAACAGGGACAGCAGGTGTCTTATGGAAACACTTCCTAATGTTTTCCAGCTGTACGGGAGATTGATCCTGGTATGGTATCTTTTCAGCTTCCCTTTTTTTTCCCTCTTATTTCCAACTATGATCTCTTTTGCTTTCAGATGAAGGTACACCAAATTACCCTGTATCTATTCTTTTATGACACACTTGGTTATCATGTCTCTTTTCCACCTATCAGATAGTGAGGGCATATTTATGTCTAAGAGCATAATTTTGTAAATTTACTTACTACATAATGTACATATTCCTTTATTTCAGTTTCAAATGCCGTGTGGAACGAAGCTACTATATTTGATTTCATCGAAGATGATATCTTCTTTGAAGTCCTCTATCCCGAAGAGCTGAGCTATACTTACCGCCTCCGTCAAGCAAAAAATTTTGGTATTCCATTTGTAAGTTTGAGAGATGTTTTAATGTAGCATAAATGTTCTTGGAGTCTATTCTGCCCTGGCAGGAGACACCATGGAGGTAAAAAAAAAATTGCAAATGCCGTAGGTTTTGCATCCCAAGATATCCAGCCTAAATGAGATTTAGTTTCTGCAGAGAGGAGCCTTAAATTATCTCATTTTGTTACTGCATGGACATGCATATAGGTTATTTGTTATAATATCCAGTATAAGTTGCTAGTTATAGCACATTAATATGGGCTATAGAGGCATGATTAGATGCCATGAGTAGCAGAAGCAGTTGGTAAATTTGCTCCTACACAGCCCAGATTCAGAAGGTATCATAAGATGTGTCAGTCATTCAAGATTAAAGTCATTCAGAGGAGGTATACTCAACTTGCTTCATGTAAAAAAATACCATACAACTTTAGAAATAAAATGGGTATATTGACACTTGCATACTCCAATCATGTCAAAATTAGAATCAGTTTTATTTCCTGGAAATTGTATTAAGGCATACATATAAACAATATTTAGATTAATGTATGGAACCATTCATTATAGGATCCCAATGGAAATAAGTCACTCTGACTTTTTTGGGTTATCTAGGTTCTCTACACATATGCTGCTATGTATGATAATCTATGTAACTGTATTTGTGTATACCTGAATAAACTTACTTATGATTCTAGAAAAGGCATACGATAGGATGGTTAGGGAAATAATGTGGTTGATATAAATGTGTGGAATAGGAGGTAGATTACCAAAAGTAGTTAAGAGTGTTTATACAGAATGATGTCTTGGTTAGGGTATGTAGGAGAGAGGGGACTATTTACTAGTAAAAGGACAGGGGTGTGATGTCACCATGGTTGTTTAACATATTTATAAAGGGGTAAAAATAGTTCAGAAGTGCTATTGGGTTGGATGGATGGGCTTTAAATATTGCAGCAAGGAGAAAATGATGGTGAAAGTGTTTCTTTTTTGGGTCACCCTGCCTTGGTGGGAGACGGCCAACATGTTGAAAAAAAAAAATAGTTTTATTTTTGAAGTACAGTAAAACCCTGGTTTTCGTTTTTAATCCGTTCCAAAAGGTCGGCCGAAAACCGATTTGTACGAAAACTGAAATAATATTTCCCATAATCCATTCCAGACACCCAAAAATATTAACAAAAAATACATTTTATAGAGAATAAATATAATTTTACATACAGAAAACATTGAGAAATAAATATAAATGACTAATGAAATTGATAAATGAACATTTAAATCACTATTACATACCTTTATTGAAGACTCTTGTTGGCGTATGAAAGAAGACAAGGAGGGGAGAGGGAGGAGAGGTTATTGTTTGGAAGGGAAATCCCGTCCACAAGGACTTCAGGTATCAAAGCCCTATCCGGGGTTACTTCCCTTCCTTGTCTTTTACTGGCACTAGGACCAACTTGAGTCACTGGACCCCTGTCGCACAAAAAAATCTGTCCAGAGAGCTCTGTTTCTGGCGTCTCTAAGATTTGCCCAAAATGGGACAAGGCATTGTCATTGAACATGTTGCAGACATGGCTTGCAACAGTTTTGTTAGGGTGATAATTCTCCACAAAACTTTGCACCTCACTCCACTTTGCACAAATGTCCTTAATCACTGAAGAAGGCACATTCTTCCTTCTTTCTTCCTCCTCTTCTGAAGCAATTTCCTCAGCTGCGATCTGTTGCTGTTCCAGTTGAAGGTTTTGCAGCTCTTCAGTGGTTAGCCCTTCCCTGTGGTCCTCCACCAACTCTTCCACATCCTGTCCACTCACATCTAACCACATGGACTTTCCCAGTGCCACAATAGATTCCACAACAGGTGTAGGGTTGTTAGGGTCAGCCTCAAACCTTTCAAAATCCTTCTCTTGGACACATTCTGACCACAATTTTCTCCAAGCAGAGTTCATCATCCTGGAAGTCACTTCCTGCCAAGCCTTATTTCTAAGGCTTATGCAATTGAGGAACTCTCTTAGGGTCAATTCAGTGTCCGAGGTCACTTCAAAGCACTTTTGAAACATTGCTTTGGTGTAGAATTTTTTGAAGTTTGAAATGACCTGCTGGTCCATGGGCTGGATGAGAGGAGTGGTATTAGGGGGCAAGAACTTCACTGTGATGAAACTAAACTCCTCAAACAATTGGTCTTCCAAGTCTGGAAGATGAGCAGAAGCATTGTCCATTACCAGGAGACACTTGAGTGGCAATTTATTTTCCAGGAGGTATTTCTCCACACTCGGGCCAAACACAGCATTGACCCACTCAATGAAAATTAGCCTTGTGATCCATGCCTTATTGTTAGCCTTCCACATCACACACAATTTACTCTTCATGACATTGTTTTTCTTGAACACTCTGGGATTTTCAGAGTGATACACCAGTAAAGGCTTCACTTTAAAATCCTGACTAGCGTTACCACAGAACAAAAGAGTTAGCCTATCCTTCATTGACTTGTGTCCTGGCAATGCCTTTTCCTCCTGGGTGATGTAGGTCCTCTTTGGCATTTTTTTCCAAAAGAGGCCTGTTTCGTCACAATTGAACACTTGTTGGGGGAGGAATCCTTCAGCCTCTACGTATCCCTTGAATTCATCAACAAATTCTTCAGCCGCACGTTTGTCTGAACTTGCAGCCTCACCCTGCCTTACCACACTGTGTATGCCACTTTGCTTCTTGAATTTGTCGAACCAGCCTTTGCTGGCCTTAAATTCACTAACAGCAGCACTTGTTCCAGGCATTTTCTTTGAGATAGGCATGCAATTGCCTTGCCTTTTCGCAAATTATCGCCTCCACAGCACTATCTCCCACTAACTGTTTTTCGTTGATCCACACCAACAACACTTTCTCAACATCTTCGATTATTTGCAATCTCTATTTCGTTAGCGCATTTACCCCCTTTTGCAACATCAGCTTCCTTGATTTCTATTTTCTTCGCCAGGATGAAACTGAAAATTGATTTGGACTTCCTATACATCCTGGCAAGCTCGGCCACATGTATGCCACTTTCAAATTTTTCTACGAGTTCTTTCTTGAATTCTATCGTGTTTCTCACCTTCTTTATCGAAGGCTGACACTCGCAACTTTCTTTGGCCCCATGATGGCTTATTTAGCAGTCTCAAGCACAAAAAACAATGAATTACGTATTACAAAATGTTTCGGAAGTACGTGCGGAATAATGCTCACTGCATGAGTAACAAAGGCAGACTGAGTCACAAACGTATGAACGGCCATGTCCCGCCAGTAGGCAGACACATCTGATATGGGCGGTTTCCAAGCGGACGTACGAAAACAGGGACAATTTTGCCAAAAAAGTTGAAAACTGACTTGTACGATAACCGAACCTGAAGAAAACCTGGGTTTTACTGTATGTATTATTGCTGTAGACCAGTGTTATTGGGTAATGATTCAGCTCTGGCATGACTTCTTTTAAACAACCTTTGGAAAGCCAATTTTTTTACCTAGCATTTCAGGCAGACTAAAACTGATACTTTAGCCATTTTTTTTTTTTTTTTTTTTTTTCCCCCCCAACAAGTCGGCCGTCTCCCACCGAGGCAGGGTGACCCAAAAAGAAAGAAAATCCCCAAAAAAGGAAATACTTTCATCATCATTCAACACTTTCACCACACTCATACATAATCACTGTCTTTGCAGAGGAGCTCAGATACGACAGCTGAGAAAAGTCCCTCCCAGCTGTCACTATCTCAGACCCCTCCTTTAAAGTGCAGGCATTGTACTTCCCATTTCCAGGACTCAAGTCCAACTAAATCAATTAACTGGTTTCCCTGAATCCCTTCACAAAATGTTACCCTGCTCACACTCCAACAGTACCAGTATTAAATAGTACTGTACAAGTATTTGGCTAATGATTATAACGTATTTTAAGTTTCGTGCAGTAATTTAGCACATATAACTTTTGTGCTATATAAAATGATTAGGTAGCAGTTAAAAAAGCTAGCAGCGTGGTGTGCAAATGACAGTTGACACAGTTCCAACCTTTTTCTAAGTAGGATATACAAGCATTGAAAGCTTGAAGCTGACCAGAAGAGGCTCTCTGAAACTTAAATCAAGACTGGTGTTTTGTATATATACATAGTATATGAAAGTGATCAGAAGGCACCTGCATATGCCATTAGTTGCATAAACATTTTAAACAATTTAATTTGATTGGATGGGGCATTCTAAAGTTATAAGCTCAAGTTATAAACTTGGAAGAGGAAAGAAATCAAAGATAATTCTGTCAACCACTTAAAGGTACCTATTATGGGGATACCTAAAACCACACACTACTTTAAGGAAGTCTGGTAGTAAAAATTTGAGATTGTCAATTTTTATATGAATGTTTCTATGCCTTATTTTTTCTTTGTTTATTTCTTTGAGTACTCATATTTCACATTTATAAGAAAAAGTGGCATTTACTTCACTACAGTGCATTAAAGGATTTGAAAAGATTTTACCTGCCACACACTCATACATCTTTGGTTTGGAATTTACCTTACATGTGCATATAGAAACAGTATATTGTAGATTACTGTAAAAAAATGACTATTCATGCTTTTTAAACTGTACTTTATTGTAACTTTATACAGAATTTTCAGAAACGTGAATATAAAGGAGTTCGGCTGGTGCTGGCTGATCCTTTGGAATGTTGTTCAGTTCCTTATAATGCGTTTGAACTTCTCGGGGCCGTCGCTTTAGTATCAAGGGGGTGAGTTGGAGACAATTTAAGTAAATTTATATGTAATTACTGTACCCAAACAACTTAATCCCTCTTGTTTCAGATTAGTTGACATGCTTGGTATCTTAATAATAATAATAATATATGTAATATCTTTATTTCTACAGGTACATGTACAAGGTATATACAGGTCTAGCTGACATTAATGACATATGTACTACTACAGTGAACCCTCGGAAATCGAACATTCTTCGTTCCAGAATGCTATTCAAGTGCTGTTACCAAACGAATTTATTCCCATAAGGAATGATGTAAATCAGATTAGTCCAGTTCAGACCCCCAAAAATTCACTTTCAACAGCACTTCCAATAATAAACTTACATAATAAGTCGAGTTGGGAGGCGTTCGATTTCCGGGGGTCCACTGTATATAGAAAGCCACTTGTTATGCAGAGCATTTCGGGCAAATTAGGTCAGTTTTGTCCTGGGATGCAACCCACTCCAGTCGACTAACACCCAGGTATCCATTTTACTGATGGGTGAACATACACAACTGGTGTAAGGAAACACCCCCAATGTTTCAACCCTCGCCTGGAATTGAACCCGGACCCTCGCCATGTAAAGCAAGAGCTTTTGCCACCAGGCCATGGGCCAGTTCTGGTTTCTCTTACTTTAAGCTGGTTCACTTTATAAGAATTCACTATTATGTGATTTCCTATTTCTGTCAGTAATGCCATATGTATTACTGCCATGTGTCTGGAACACGCATACTGCATAAAATGAAGGATGACCTGTACGGTATATTCTGTGCAACGTTCTGCCATTATGAAGTCGTGTGTTTATATCTGTATTTCAGTACTTTTGGGATTGGGTAGAAAGTACAGTACATTACTCAAATTGCATTGTCACTAACAAGTATAGTACTTATTCTTCTTTTCTTAATTGCCCCACCTTTAATGCAAACTTGCTTTACTATTCCATAATTACATCAACTCTGACCCCCATTCTTTTTGCTGATGTTCTTCCCTACACACCTCTACCATCTTTCACCTCTGGTGTGTAGTTCTGAATGACCCTTACTGGTTTAGATTCTAGCACAGTGAATGTTCTATTACTGCATGTGAAGGCTAGAATAATACAGTACTTGTTCATACAGTCTTCTAGCATCTTTGTTCTTCCCTACTTGGACTGTCATCAGACATGGCTCTAGAGTCATCTGCACCCCAGCTGAACTGAACTTTGTTACTCTTAGGCATTCCTTTGATGATTTTCTGTTCACATTGATAAAAACCACAACATAGAAATAATTAATTTATTTTAGTACTAAAGAAATTGCAGATAATTATGTACAGATGTGAACAGAATCTTAAGATGAGTAAGACCCATGCATAATGCTTAGACTGTGTTGCAAATACATTTTACTCATCTGTATTATATACCATATACAATAATAATAGTAATCACAAGAATCAAATTTAGAACAAAATATTCTTGGGTAATTTACCCATTTTTCAGATAATTTTTATTTTTTATTTTTAAATTATCCTTCCCAAATCTTTCTTACATAATTCTTCTGATAATCATACATTCCTTACATTTAAATTCGTCAGCAGATTCTAACAAGTTTCCACGAACACTTGCATACTTTATAGTCTCTATTTTCCACTCATCAGTTCTAACAATGTTAATTATTGTATATGAATTAACTCTCAGAATGGATAGAATTCAAATGCATGGTAAGCCAGGTCCTGAGTTATCCTACATGTATCTTGATCTGAGAAACTCACCAATGTGTAGGTAGAGCTGTACAGTGGACCCCCGGTGTTCGTGATGCTCCAAACTCGAACAGTTATGTAAGTTATTTTTGTAAGTGCTTTTGTAAGTGTATTTTTGGGGGTCTAAAAGGACTAGTTTAATTTACATTATTCCTTATGGGAATAAATTCGTTTGGTAATGGCACTTGAACAGCATTCTGGAACGAAAAAATCACGAAAACCGGGGGTCCACTGTACAGTGGACCCCGGAAATCGGCCACCTCCCAACTCGAACAATTATGTAAGTGTATTTTTTGTAAGTGCTTTTGTAAGTGTATTTTTGTGGGTCTGAAACAACTAATCTAATTTACATTTGTCCTTGTGGGAATAAATTCATTCGGTAATGCCACTCAAACAACATTCTGGAACAAATTATGGCCGATTTCCGGGGGTCCACTGTATATGGTTTGATATAGTGCTTATGTTTATAATCCACAAGGTTTACACTCTTTGCTGTCACCTTTACATTCCAATTATGTACCTACTGAATAACCATTAACACATTACACACACACTTGATGTACTCTTTACATGTACACTTAACTACCAGTAATCATTCAGGTTTGCAGTACATGTATATGTATAGGTATGTTCTCTGTTTTCTACACTTATATTGAACTAATCAGGCAGTTTACTGGTATCTCCATCGTATACATCTTTGACTTTCTACGTTGATGTAGAACTATTGGTCATCACTCTTAACCCTTTGAGGGTCCGTCCCATAGTTCTACGGCTTTGAAGCCTGGGTCCAAGTCGTAGAACTACAGCTTGAGCTCAGCTCACTCAGATAAGCTGCAAGCGGTAAATTTGGGCCTAGATATGAGAGAATACATGTACCTGTATGTGGTAAGTGTGCACCACATAATACAAATACTGCAGCATGCAGTGCATAATGAGAAAAAAAATTGCGACTGTATTTTTGGATTAAAACAGCGACTTTGCGGTGTTTTTTCGTGTTTTTACAGTTGTATTCACAATTTCTTGGTCTCATTTGATAGAATGGAAGATATATTACAGAAATAAGAGATGATTTTGATTGGTTTTAGTATGGAAAATGGCTTGAAGCTGAGCTCAAAGTAGTGGAAATGTTTAATTTTTGCCGATGTTCAAGAGTAAACAAATGACGTAACGCATCTGGTGGGTCTAATATACGTTCATGAATGTGGTGATATTATTTATACAGTTACGTATTACAATATTGCATAACAGTAAATCTTCTATTTTTTGGTGTGAATAAAAATTCATTATGTGAATAAAAAATGAAAATGGAATTCATTTGTAAAGCCTGAAAACGTAACTAATAAACAGAGGAAATGTTAGTTTAGTGCCAGGAATGTCTGCATTGTTTATTCTGGACCCTATTTTGAAATTGGAATATTTTGAACTTTGTGTTATATTGGCCAAATTACCAATTTCCGATCACTTTACTGGGTAGTTGAAACAGTTGACAGGGCAATTTCTTGTGCTCAATCGATAATATAGAAGTAATACTAGCAAAATAGGTTAAGAATTTGGTCGACTGGAATAATGTAATTGGCCTAAAATGGGAGTCAAAGTAGGCAAAATCGCTGTGTGTAAATATCCCTGACGCAGCAAAATTCGTGAGAGCGTAATTTCATCAGTGTTCCATCAAATTTTGTACTTTTTGTTTTATTACCTTTAGAAAAAGATTCTTTACCATTTCATAAGAAAAAATAATTTTTTTTTTTTTTTTTAAATTCTTGGACCCTTGCTGTCACTCTTGAGATTTGGCCTATGGACCCTCAAAGAGGATTACGTTTACTCAGTGTGATAAAATTTGCTATGGCAGCAGTGAGATTATTGGTAGATAAAAGGTAGATGGGTAGACTTTTTGATGTGTATGTCTTTAGAGGAGCAACCAGTATGTCAGAAGTGGAAATACTAGAAAGGTGGGAGGAGAGTTTTGAGGATTTATTAGATGATAAGAAGGCAGTAAGCTCTGGTATGAGTAAGGAAGAGTCAGGTGAGTGTGTTAGGCAGTGGATATAATGAAAGGGAGTTAAGCAGCTGGATCAGAAGGGATTAAGACTAAGATGCTTAAAGAAAGTGGGAATACAATTTTGGAGTGATTGGTGTATTTGTTCAGTTTTTTTTTTTTAAAAACTAGCCATATCCCACCGAGGCATGGTGATCTAAAAAAAAAAAAAAAAAAAACAACGAAAGTTTTTCTTTTTAAATTTAGTAATTTATTCAGGAGAAGGGGTTACTAGCCCTGTGCTCCCTTTGTTCAGTATATGCATGAAAAAAAAAAAGGAAGGTACTTAAGGATTGGCTGAGAGCATACATAGTTTGCTTTGCGTAAGGGAAAAGAATTTTGATGAATATGCCTGGTGAATATATCTACTAAAGTGTACAGTAGAATTCATTATTGAAAGAGTTGGGGATAAGACAGCAAATAGGACTGCAGAGGAATGAGGATCTGAATAAGGCAGTGAATGTGTAGGCCAAGTGTTATAGAGTTTCAACTAGAATATTTTTTTTGCATTAGAACCATTTGACTGGATTTTGTCCATTGTTTCTGGACTGTACAGACAACTGATTTTGTCCATTAAATCTAAATTCTGTTAAATCAGGTTTTACTGTTCATGATCTGAAAATTTAAGGATTGCAAAAATAATAGGGTAGGCCTATACATAGCATTGGATTATTCCTAGGTAGATGTAATCTGTAGTGGTTATTGCCATTACTAATATGAGTAATATTGGTTATGTAGTAATGTTACTAATAGAAAGCTCCTGGTCTCAGTGTGTCCAAGAAAATTGTGCAGTTCCATATTATTTTTATGTAAGAGTAGTCAGGGGTTTAAGAGTTTTTGACAAATGATTCATAATATAATTAGCCCAGAAACTCATCATTGAATTAATATGTGCTAACCATGCTTTCTTATGTGATGGAAATACTTAACAGTGTGTACATGTATGCACATACACTTGTATTAGGTTATCAAAATAAAGCAAGGAATATTTTTCTCTCAAGAGATCTACTGTATATTATTGGCCATAAAGTGAGGGCTTTTTACTAAATAAATATGCCCAGAATAATCTCCCCTCTATCTTATGAGTGCAAATCACTCAAAAATTATGAAAAGCAATCAAACTGAGATAGTATTAAGGAGGTCATCATTGCTGTATTATTGTTGGGTTGAAGGAATGGCATGGCCCCGAGGGGCTTCAGTAGTATATTTGTATGCTTTCATAAATATAAACTATTTAATTCATGTTAATTTAATTTAAATAAAAAATCTAAAATACAGTTTTCCCTGATTTCTATGATAGAAAGAAGGAAAAGAAGGGTGAGCAGATCAGCCACACAGTGCTTGTTTGTCACAAAATAAGAGTTTAATAAACAAACTGATGCATGATGTAGGTATTGTATTTACCTGGAGAGTTTACCTGGATAGAATTCCAGGGGTCAACTCTCCCTCGGCCCGGTCTGTGACCAGGCCTCATTATAATTTTTACTTTTCTCTTATTTTAACCCTGATAATGTAAATGGAGGGAAGCACAAGCTATATAAATATAGGTGGCTTGCCTCTTCCATTGACACGACTTCCAAGGTGATTTTTTTTTACATAAACATTATCATCAGTATCCTCACATTTTAGCCCTGATGCAGAGGATATGAAAACACTGCATAAGTTAACTGCTATGCAGAAATCATTTAATTTACTTTCATCTATTTAGACTTGACTCCTATGATGATAAGCAATGCATTGGTAGTGCTGTTCACAAAAAGATATATAAACTTGCATAAAGAAATACTATGCTAATTAGTATAATCCTCACCATAAAAGATTAACTCTAATCAAATGACCACATTGCTGGCAAGAGCCTTTTTGCATTTTATTTATAATACAAGATAAAATAGTTTCTAATATTAATGTTATTTTTTTAGGGATTGTTCATTTGTAAGTAAAGCAGTGAAAGCTGAAGAGGCTGGTGCACTTGCTGTTATAGTGATGGATAACAACCCTGATAATGACGAGCTCTATATTGAGATGGTGAACGATAATACTAACAGAGAACCAAAAATACCAGCAGCTTTTCTTTTAGGTAGAAGTGGGTAAGTTCTGAAGTGACTGCCAATACAATAAATAAAAGTAGAAACCTTTGAACATAGATTCTGCTTTTTATCAAATTTTAGTAGTGTTTCAGTAAGTTACTGTAGCACAATCTTATTTTACTCTTAACATATCCATTTTAATCAGAGCTAGTGCTTAATTTATAGAAGTTGTACCCCTCAAGGGAGGTTCCTTGATGCTGGTGAGGGACTCTTGATCTAGGGAATTGGATCTGTGCTCCACTTCCCTGAATTAAGCCTGAATGCCTTCCACAACCCTCCCCAGGTGCTGTATAATCCCTACAGGTTTAGCTCTCCTATGATGATAATGTAGAAGTTGTATCCATTACTATAGTCACTGAGATAACTGTGACTATAAATTTATTTGTTTTATGTTTTCCTGTTCTTGTTTTTATCACTTCTTCATTCCCCACATGTACAGGAGGGCCCTGCTTATACAGCAGGTTAGGTTCCAGGCTACTGCTGTAAAGTGAAAATCACTTGCAAATGCATATAAAAGCCTAATAACATGTTCACTATCGTATATTAAGTGAGCAATAGAAATAAGCCTAAAAAATGCATATACTGTACAGTACACACATTAAAATGAGTGGCGAATATATTTATTGTAGGAAGCCTAAATAAATGAAGAATGGGTATAATTGAAAACCGCTGTATCAGCGAAACTAAATCAAAACGCTGTAAAACGGGGGCCCTCGTGTATATGTATTGATTTGTATTTACAGTGATTGACTTTTGCTCTTAGTTTTGTTTAAGTTTTGTATACCAGTATTACTGGTCTTTGGCTTCTTAAGGCCTATCATACCTACTCTTAAGACTGGTAATGGAGTTTATCTCCACCATTTCCACACTGTCTTTATATTAATACAGTTGTACCCCGAGTTTCGGCCATAATTCGATCCAGAAGGCTGTTCAAGTGCCATTACTGAACAAATTTGTTCCCATAAAGAATAATGTAAATTAGATTAGTCCGTTTCAGACCCCCAAAAATACACTTACAAAAGCACTTACAATAATACACTTACATAATTGTTCGAGTTGGGGGGTGGTCGAAACTCGGTGTACCACTGTATTGTTTTAATTGAAACGCCTGTATGACCCTTGTGGTTTAGCGCTTCTATTTGATTATAATAATAATAATTTAAGTGAAACGCTAAACCCATACTGATCATTCAGCATAAGGAGCGGTGGAGGATCCTATGGGAAATTGAGGCCGTGTTTGTGCATCATAGCGGAGTTGGGTTAGTGATCCTTCATTTCAACCAGGAGTCCCATCTGAATCCTGCCATGCACTTCAGTGCGATTTCAATCAATGGGGTACTGACCTTATTCCTCACAGTAGGCAGTGTATGGCAACTGATGGTGGTAATCTCAGGTTGTGGGTGCCACCTCTACCCATGTGTATACACCTGAATGCATTCACCAATACTCATGTGGTAGTGTTAGGGGCGGGGGATACCCGAGAAATACCTGTCGAGTCCGTTACAGCTGCCTGCTCCTGGTGCCGAGGATGCCTGCACGCGGTTGGTACGTAAGTTACACGATTGGTAATTTACGGTGCAAGGCTGGGGATTTGTGTTTTGGTCACTAGATTGGTTAGGACTGCTCGCCGTTGGCTCAGCCCATCAGCACTCAAACTGCCGGGCTGGGGTGCCTAAGGCGTAATTAAAGTATGGGACATATAATTACTACAGTAAACTAACGACTATAACTTAACAGCTTTAATACAGTGGCCTCAGAAGGTTCTTGCGCTGGTGAGCCTGATCAGTGACTGCTCCAGTTCCTGAATTAACTGAAACCTACATCCCTCGCTTATATCCTAGTTAGTTTCCTCATTTAATAATATATTATAGTGGACCAGTCGATTAACCGCCAGGGCCCGGACGCCGAATATCACGAACTCCGAATCTATTTTCCCCATAAGAAATAATGGAAATAAAATTAATCCGTTTCAGACACCCAAAAGTATTAAAATAAAATATTTTTGTACATTAAATATACATAGAAAACAATGAGACATGAAGAATAAAACAATACATAATAACATGTCACTTACCTTTATTGAAGAGTTGTTGATGTGTGGAAGACGGGAGGGGAGAGGATGGAAGAGTTGCTTTTGTTTGGAAGGGAAATCCCCTTCCATAAAGATTTCAGGTACCCAGTCCTTTCCCTGGGTTACTTCCCTTCTTTGTTTTTTAATGCCACTATGACCAGCTTGAGAGTCACTGGACCCCTGTTGCTCAAAAAAGTGTTCCAGAGAGTTCTGTTTCAGGGGTGTGTGTTTAGGGACAGGACAAGATAGTCCTTCAATATTTCGCTAATATCATCTATACGACTTATTTATCTATCACAATTCATCTAATATGGCATAATAAACAATATTAATAACATAGAATCATGACATATACTCTAGAATGAATGAAATATCATTACGAATCTGAGGACTGGTGTTGTGGTGTTTGTTGTTGGGTGTATAAGGGCCACTGAAAGATACGCCTTAAATAGTGATGGCCGCCAGACACACGGCGGTGTTGTCAGTCGCCCTATATAACTCCAACAACATTGGAGGAGTTAAGTTTCGTGTCGTCATTTTTCTATCGCTTAATCGCTTAACTTACTTGCTACACTGTTAATGCTACACTTTATTGCTGGCTGGCACTATAGCCTTTATCAATTCCTGCTGTTTTAGTATCATAACATATCGTAGAATCACTGAATCACTTAGAAGACATTCTCCCTAGTGCCAGCCCTTTACCAAAGGGCTGGCACTAGGAGCTTTCTTTGGGCCCATGGTGGCTTATTTAGCAGTTGCAAGCACTAAAAACAATGGAATAATGACAATGTATGGTATGAATGAGTGGGTGGCGGTCTCTCGCTGGTAAACAATGGCACACTGACTCTGAATGGAGTGTCAGGCCCGCTCGGGCCAAGCATACGCGTCTGGGACGAATCACGAACTCCGAGCGGATTCGTGAACACTGAACCAATATTTTTGCGAAAAAACATCACGAACTCTGATGCTAACGAACTCCGGGTGTCCACTGTATATGTAGTAGTAATTGTAGTGTATAATTTGCCTAGGATTATGAGGTTACTTCTTAGAATTAAGTATATACAGAACTGACACCTGTCTCTAGGCATCGTCCTCTTCCCTCTTATGCCCCCATTCCCACCAATTGGGGGGTGCATGTAACAGATTCTAGAAATACCGATATTTTCCACAGCTCCTACCTTGAGACTGACATAGCATCCTTTTGACTCACTTTTGCATGTGATTTCTTCTGTCTCCCCATGTTCCTCTTAGCCTGTGAATTAGTCTAAAGTCTATCACTCCATAGGCACAGTTATCAAATAATTTTGCAAAATCAGTGCATTGATGCTAAGGAACTCTTGTTCCAAGGAGTTAGTGGCACTTTCCTTGGATTAAATGCGATTGCCAACCATTCCCTTGGTGATTTATGTCTCTTATGGTTTTAGCATTTCCTCATTAATATAATGTGTATTTTTGTTTTATTTTGATGCATCTGATTTTGATGGTTGTGATCAGGAGAGTTGTGTAGTTTGTACCTTTTGCTTATGTAAAAGTGGTAATTAATTTTCTTAGCACTAATTCAGATGTTATTGAATTTTAGTACAACTGGCTTGTAGTGTTTTAGCATGGCTCTGCTGCCTCCTTCATAGTGCTTTGGGGAATGGAAGGTAATCAGATTCAGTCCAAGGAAAGGGAGGGGTAATTCCAGTTCTTTGGTTCGAGAGCTCTTTAACGGGTCAAGGTACCTACCTCCCTTGAAGTCACCCGAGTCAGGGTGACCCAAAAAGAAAAACCCAAAAAGGAAGAAAAAACTTTCACCATCACTCATACATAATCACTCTTTGTAGAGGCACTCGGATGACAGCTTAGACGTCCCTCAAACTGCCAATATCCCAAACCCCTCCTTTAAAGTGCAGGCATTGTACTTCCCATTTCCAGGACTCTAGTCTGGCTAAACGGTTTCCCTGAATCCCTTCACAAAATATTACCCTGCTCGCACTCCAGCTCATCAGGTCCCAAAAACCATTCGTCTCCATTCACACTCGCGCATGCTTGCTGGAAGTCCAAGCCCCTCACCCACAAAACTTCCTTTACATTAATATTTTGTATAATTACAATTAGCTTTTATAGATAATCAAAACAGATCTAGGATAATGCCTTGTGTGGTTAGTACAGTGGACCCTCAGTTTTTGTCAATAATTCTTTCCAGAATGCTGTTCGAGTGCCGTTACCGAACGAATTGGTTCCCATAAGGGCGAATGTAAATTAGATTAGTAGTTTCAGACCCCCAAAAATACACTTAAAAAAGCACTTACAAAAATACACTTACATAATTGTTCGAGTTGGGAGCTGTATGAAAACCGAGGGTCCACTGTACTATATCCTAAAATTGGTCAGATATACAGTGGTACCCCGAGTTTTGAACTGCTCCCAACTCGACCAATTATGTAAGTGTATTATTGTAAGTGCTTTTGTAAGTGTATTTTTGGGGGTCTGAAATAACTAATCTAATTTACATTATTCCTTATGGGAACAAATTCGTTCGGTAACAGCACTTGACAGCCTTCTGGAACGAAGAAAGTTTGAAACTCGGGGTACCACTGTATTAAAATTTTTACTGGATCAGTCATATTGATCATATGATACTGTATATTGATATTGCAAACTTTTTGTTTCAGATATATGATAGCAAAAACCTTGTCAGAAGCGCATGAAGACACGGCTATTATCAACATCCCTGTCAATCTAACTTCAGTTCCTTTTCATAAATTAAATCAACCCCCATGGATAATTTGGTGATGTAGAGTTATTTAGGTTTACAATTAATATTATGCCAGCTAAATAATTTAAAGTAGATTATGTATTTCATACAAGAAATTAGCTGCCATGCAACTAATTTCTTGTTTGCTCAAGTGCCTATGAACTCCCTATTTGCTCACAAGTGCCTGCAGTTGCATTAAAAGTTGGTGTAAAATAATTTTTTTTTTTTTTTTTTAGAAGTTAAACTGTTGAATGCATAAGTTATACAAATTATTGTTTGTAAACATCAGGTAAAATATATTTCAGTTTGTTAGTGGTCATTTAATGTTTAACATTGAGAGTGTGTCTGTTTGAAAATTAAGCATTTCTGAAATGGTGTGTTTTAATCACCTTACTAGTTAGCTAATAAGGATTAGCAGTAAAATTACTGTACTAAGAATATAATAGGTGTGTATGCTATTACAATGTTTCTCTATGGCTGTTTGAAGTAGAGCTTCCTCAACATAACATTGCTACATTATTGATGAGCATTAAATCTAATAAAAGCAGTGCAGTAGGTAAGGAAGAAATGAGAAATTGGATGTCAGGGATAGTGAGTGTGAAGGGGAAAGATACAAAGAACAGACAGTGTACCACTTGCCCAAATACTGGTATAATGAGGAGTACAAATTAAAAACAGAGCAAGGAATATTGTATAAACAGGTGCACTTTTGTTGTAATAACTAATAAAACAGCCAAAAATCAAGTCCAGCTGTGTAACAAAGGGAAAACTGGGAGAGCAACAATTGGAGCTTTCCCTGATGCCCTTGTATTCTTTGATATTCCACTGCAATACTGCCATTGTGATTAGTTATACAGCAGCAACAGAAAAGAGTTGGTGCTTTGGACTGAGGTGATCGGTAAAGTTGATGTGTGGAGGCAGCAGTAATAGAGAGATTAATGGGTAACTAGATGCAGAACAGGAGTGGATGTTGGGGGGTTGTGGAGGGTGAGAATGAAGGTAAGGGGGGTGGGGGATAATGTCCATCACAGATTTGCCTTTTCAATATAATCTGATATGGCTGCAGTGTTTCTGTAGACAAGGAAGCAAGAGATGGCATGGCACAAGAGGCAGGAAAGTAGATGGAGTAGAGAGCAGACGTACATTGGTGACTGGGAAAATGAGAAGAAACTGTGATAGAATAGTGAAATTTAGAAATAAAGGAATCAGGGCGAGGACAGGTTGAATAGTGACATTATGTGGATATTATTATTATCAAAAAGAAGCACTAAACATGGTTTGTGGATAGATTTCCATTACTGTCATAGCAGAGCTGTATAACCCTTGTGGTTTAGCACTTCTTTTGATTATAATAATAATGTCATAGCAGAAGTAGGAGTTAAGGGGCAAGGCAGTAGGGAAAGTTAAACACAGTGGAACAGTAAGTTGGTAGGGAGTTTGGATGACTGGAGAAATTTTGGTTTTAGAGGAAAAGTTGAAGGCCCATAAAGGGAAGCCAGTGTAGAGGAAGAAACATGAGCAATGGAAGAGAACAAATTAGAAAGACTGAGTAGGTGAAGGGGTGGGAACACCAGAGGTAAGGATTTCATGCGGATTTTACACAGGTGACAGAGGGTATAACATGGACCTGTGGGTGCAAAGCAGCTCTGGAGTAGGAAAGCCATGGAAGTCTTCCTTAGAAACAGTAGTCACTGCCATGGTGTATGATAGGCCTTCCTTTTTCATGAGACAGCTGATTTTACACTCCAAGAGTGCAAAATTAGCTGTCTCAGCTTAAGAGTGCAGTGGCAGAAATATGCTGGGTAAGCTCCACAGTTAAGGTAAGTAAGGGGTTGACTGCAGGATAGATTATCAATCAGCAGCAGCACTGTAGACAGGGCATTCTGCTGGTGATCTGTATTTATTTGGTGTAAAAAGGACACGAGTGCAACTAATGCGACGTTGTTGCAACTTTTCGCTCTCCAGGAGCTTTGTCAAGCCATTACAATACAGGGACACAGAGGTATATATAGGTACAGAGCGAGGTGTAAAGCATAATATAATCGTTGTTAGTAGTAGTTTGTGTTGATAGCAGTTATGAGATGATGGGGTTTATTACTTTGAGGAGAATTCTTGCCAATACTTCAGAGATGATGATGCTGCCTTTATTCTGTGTTAGAAATGGCAATTAATAATTCAAAACATTTATGTCTACAGAAAATGGGCTCTTTAATCACTAGGCAGGCATTGTTGAATTTCATCAGGTGGTTGGTGGAATTCCAGTGTTGTATGCAGGCATTGTTCAAGTTATCGTTCCTACATGCATTAATGTGTTCACAAAGACTTATTTCAAGATTTCTTGCTGTTTCACTTCTGTATATTAGGTCACAGCCTCCACAAGGCATAGTATAAACCCCTGCATTGATTGGTTCAATGTTCGATTTCATCCTAGTCAGATCTTTTATGGAAGTACTAGTTGCGATGGGACTAGTGTTAGCTTGTGCGAGCACTTTATTTTTCTTCTCAGTAAAATTTTTTTAGTGCCTCACCCACTATCATTTGCTCTCCTTTTGCACTCCCCAAATACTCCACCCTTGTATCTCTCTTCTGCTTTGTGAAGACCTCTTATAAGTGACCTTTTTCTCTTATCACACCCTAGGCCTCATCATTCCACCAATCACTTTCCTCCTACACCCACTCTTCTATAGCCACAAACTTCTGCCCTGCATTCTAACACTGCATTTTAAAACTATCCTACCCCTCTTCAACCCCACACTACCTATACTCTCTCTAGCCCACCTTTCTCCAAATAGTTGCTTTTATCTCGCCCTAACTTCCTTCTCCCTTAGTTTATAAACTTTCACCTCTCTTACTTGCTGTTGCCATTTTACTTTTGCCCCATCTACCTCTTACTCTTAACTGTAGCTACAACTAAATAATGATTGATATATCTGTTGCCCCCCTCTATAAACATGCACATCCTGAAGTCAACCTTTTATCCACCAATACATAATCTAAAACTACTTTCATTACATGCTATATAATATCTTTTATACTTATCCTCTTTTTTTTTTTTTTTTTCCTTAAAATATGTATTACCAAACCTCTTTCTATACATAATTCAATTAAAGGCATCCCTGTTTTCATTTACCCCTGGCATTCCAAATTACCTACTACACCCTCCACAACAGTTTTACCCACTAGCATTTAGGTCCCCCACTGCAAGTATGTACTCTCTCACTTGGTTCAAAACTTCCCATGCACTCACTCAACATCTCTCAGAATCTCTACACTCTCTCTTCTCCTGGTGCAAAAACTTACTATAACCCACTTTTCACATCCGACCCTTATTTTATTCCACATTATCCTTTAATTTATAGATTTATATTCCCCTACTCCTTCCTTAGCTCTATTAGAGCTGGATGTCCTGGCTCTAACTATTAGAGCCAGGACATCCAGCTTCTTTTTATTCATAATATCCACAATCATCTTTCTTATCTGCATTATATCCACGCACATTCAAATATCCCAACTTAAGTTCTTTTTAAAGTAAGCTGTACGGGGAAAAGGGGTTACTAGCCCATTATTATTATTGCATAAAATATTCATGGATTGTAGTTTGTGGGATGAGAAAAAGTACTGCAGCTAGAACTGAGGAATGAATGCTTGTGTATTGTGAGAGGGGGTTGTCACTAGAGCTGATATGGGAAAGATTGTTAGCTTGTTCGGCATCCTTTACAGTAATGGTATGCATCCTACTCGTGAGGGCATGAAAAGTCATATTTTGGCCAACATTCCTCATGAAAGCTTTGCTAATGCATGGTCCATAAGGAAATCGGTAGGCATTGGTTGAAGGAAAATTTTTGTCCAAGACAGTCTGAAATACATCTTTGAGGGTAAAGACATTTCTTGTGATGCAAGCTAGGTGGGGAAGAGGGGTGGCATTTCCAGTATCAATCATCCATTGTGTAGATTGTTTGGACAATGACCTCAAGCCACTTAGTCTTGTGACAAACTAGCAACCCAAGAGCATGGCCAGTGTACTTATGAAGGTCAAGGGTATCCAAGGGGTCAGGATGGATGCCATCACCAAGGTCAAGAAACCAAGGAGTACCTGAAAGTGGTACCAGCCTGGGGGCATGCTCTTATTTCCTTCACCAACCACCATGCCCAGCAAGTACCATTGGTGAGCTACACAGCAGCCACGGGACTGAAGTGGTACCTACTCATATATGTTAGTGAAACGTTTCAGCCTGTTAGATCAGACGATTGATTCAGCAGGGCCAATGAACCTGCTGTTCCCTTCAAGGGAGGTTCCTTGACACTGGTGAGGAGCTCTTAATCTAGGGAATTGGATCTGTGCTCCAGTTCCCCAAATTGAGCCTGAATACCTTCCATTTCCCCCCCTTACAGGTGCTGTACAATTCCTACAGGTTTAGTGCTCCATGATTATAATAATGAACCTACTGTTTGACCTCTCCTACCAAGGCAGCATGTGGCTTACCTGCAGACCACAAATTAGTCTGCTCAACTTCCAGGCAAAAGGAAACTAGGAATTTATGGATCACAGTGTATAGTTAGGCCACTACATACCATGGCTATGCTGATTGAGTTGAAGCTCACCCAGTATAGCCAAGACAGCAGACTAATCCCCCTACCACAAAGGTCTGGCCATCAGTGGTACTTTTTTTTTTTTTTTTTTTTTTAATTATCAAAAGAGCAAATCAACTTCCCTTTTAGTATACCTGGAGAGGGTTTTGGGGGTCAACGACCCGACAGCCTGGTCTGTGACCAGGCCTCTATCTTTTCAGTTCTGATATGCTTCCTCTGTCAATCATCCTTTGAAACTTTCATTCCTTGCACGATTTTCTTAAATCAATTTATTGCACTGACTTTCTCCCATCTTTTTATTTGCCAAATACACTCATGCCTCTTCACACCCTAATACAGTGGAACCTCTGTTGTCGAACTTAATTCGTTTCAGATGTCAGTTTGACAACCAAAATGGTCAACAACCAAACCAATTTTTCCCATAAGGAATAATGTAAATAGAATTAATCCATTCCAGACCAAAAATGACAATACAATGGTACCCAGAGTTTCGGCCATAATTTGATCCAGAAGGCTGTTCAAGTGCCATTACCGAACGAATTTGTTCCCATAAGGAATAATGTAAATTAGATTAGTCCGTTTCAGACCCCCAAAAATACACTTACAATAATACACTTGCATAATTGTTAGAGTTGGGAGGTGGCCAAAACTTGGGGTACCACTGTATAATAATTTATTAATAATGTACAGTGGACCCCCGGATTACGTCATTATTTCGTTCCAGAATGCTGTTCAAGTGCCGTTACCAAACAAATTTGTTCCCATAAGGAATAATGTAAATTAGACTAGTCCTTTTAGACGCCCAAAAATACACTTACAAAAGCACTTACAAAAATACACTTACATAATTGTTCAAGTTTTGAGCAGTACGTAATCCGGGGGTCAACTGTACAGTGGACCCCCAATTTACATACTGCTCCAAACTCGAACAATTATGTAAGTGTATTTTAGTAAGTGCTTTTGTAAGTGTATTTTTGGGGGTCTAAAAGGACTAATCTAATTTACATTATTCCTTATGGGAACAAATTCATTTGGTAACGGCACTTTAACAACATTCTGGAACGAATTAATTACGTAAACCGGGGTACCACTGTACTAACTACTACACAAAATGATGTATAAAATTATACAGCACACGGAAACTGTAAAAATGAATACTAAATGAAAATTTAACAAATACTGTACAGTAAGTAAAAATTTAACTGCCTCTTACCTGTCAAAGGAGAGCTAATGGCAAAATTCTAGCAGCTTCAAATCTTGCAGGAGAAAGCTGGTAGGCCTACATGCGAGAGAATGGGTCTGCATGGTCAGTGTGTGCAGTATAAGAAAAAAATCCTGCACCACACAGTGCATAATGAGAAAAAAACTGACCATGTTTTTGGTTTGAAACGGCAACTTTGCGGTGTATTTTCATATGGTATTTATGGTAGTCTCATTTTCTTGGTCTCATTTGATAGAATGGAAGATATATTACAGAAATATAAATGATTTTCAATGGTTTAAAGACAAAGTAGCTTGAAATTGAGCTCAAAGTAGTGGAAATGTTAATTTTTTTCCCAATGTTTGAGAGTAAACAAATCATGTCACGCGTCCAATACGTGTCAACTGGTGGGTCTAATATGCATTCACATGCAGTAGTCTGAATAACAGTAAATCATCTGGAGATATAACTAATGAACAGATAAAAATGTTATTTTAGTGCCAGGAATGTCTGCATTGTTTATGCTGGACCCTATTTTGAAACTGGCCTTTCTTTAATTTTGTGTGAAATTGGCCAAATTAGTAATTTCAGATCACTATTGGGTAGTTGAAATAGGTAAATGGGCAGTTTCTTGTACTCAGTCGATAGAATAAAAGGAGTTCTAGCGAAATAGCTATGAATGGTCGACTGGAACAATGGAATTGGCCCAAAATAGGGCTCAAAGTGGGCAAAATCGCTGATGCGTAAATATCGCTGAGACGGCTAACTTCGTAATAGTGTAATTCTGTAAGTTTTCCATGAAATTTCGTACTTTTGGTTTCATTACCTTCATGAGATGCACATCAAGAGCTCACAAATGTTTACAGCACATGTGTTAGTCGCTATACTGACTGAGACCCATGCTGTGAACTCTGCCTGGTGATCATGTGATCTGAGCATTGTTGGTCGACAACCAAGACCACGTAGGAAAACCATGACTAAATTCCTTGTTCGAAAACAGATTTGTTTGACAGCCGAGGTTCCACCGTATCAGTTAGCCTTTTACTGTGCAATAACTTTAATAATTCCTCTCAGGTTAAGCACTTTACAAGTAGTAACCCTGCACACACAGGAACACACCCAGACAAATTTAATATTCGTCATCTTGCTATAACAATTTTACCAGGTAGGCATATCTTGCTTTGGAAAAAAAAAAATCATATTGTACCTTTATTTACCAACACAACCATTCAGTATATATACTATGTACAGTACAAATTTTTAGACTACATACATGTCTAAATTTGAAGAACTAAATGGGTGCATGCATGGCATGGAGAAATGCACACTAAAAATTATATACTGTAGTTACCAGTCGGCTTTCATCTTTAAGGATAAATATCAATTTCAATTATTTATCGAATTAACTAAGCATCGTGGTAAATAATTAACCTTTAATGGAATTTGTGCCACAGCCAGGCATAGTGCAATAGGCAAATATATTTCACATGACTTACACAGATAAGCTACCCTCTCTGAATTTGGTCTTACCAATAAAGACATTGACAAGTACTGGGTAGCCCTCATCATGGAGCTTCTGTGCTTCTTTCAACTTGTCAGGAATGCTGTCATTACGACCAACACAAATGCCTTTAGCTCCAAGGCCTTCCACGGCTTTGTCATAGTCACAATACTGTAGAAAAAAATTGTACAAGCATGACTTCCCTCCAAAAATCTTGAATTTCACCTTATAGATCTATAGCAAAAGTTGGGTGAATGAATTACCTACCTACAGTACAGTATGCAAATTTCAAATTTTGCTTCAAAACTTGGTAACCAACCCTAACTGCTAAAAATTTATGTAAAATATTGCTTAATCCTACCTAATGTATCTATTATCAACAAATTTAGTATTAATGGACATCAGTATTCTGCACACTACTTGTACCCATACCCACTCCTTGGTAACACTTACTCTTGCTACACTGTTCCCTCACATACTTAGTAAGTTCTTTGGAACATCAGCAATATTTGCTTAAGTACTGTACCTGATACAGCTAACAATACTGGAGGTGCAACTAACATGATTAAATGAGAATAATGCACCAAGAACAAATTTTCCATACGCTATGAAAATCATCACAAGTTGAATAGATGGCATGGGAGTACTGTTTGAGGTTGAAGCAATGAGTCACAATAGGGAAAATGATGCTATTTGAATCTCTATCATTAAGTTTAACTCTAAATTTGGAAGGGTTATACAGCACTGCAGGGAAGGAATGTGCGAATGGTAGGAGAGCGAGGGGCAGAAGTGTGTGAGGGTAGGGGTCAGAGGCAGAGGAGAGTGCAAGAGAAAAAATCAAGTCAAAGTTGGTGCAACAAGTTGGTTTCTGTTAAAAAGTCAGAATCTGTCAAAGGTGGGACTTTCAGCAAGGACATCAACTGGAGTGTGTTGGGGGCAGTGGAGATGTTGAAAGTGAATCCTGCAAGCTTGCTGATAAACTATGTATCAAGATGTGGTGGACTGATAATGTGACCTCAAAGTCAGCTCATAGCAGTGCCAGTCATTTCTTCATGTGGTATCTGAATTAAGTCATATGTCCAATACACAAGCAGGAGAGCATAGTCTTCCAAGCCCAGCAGTGGTGAGAAATATATGGCCAGAAACCTTAAGTGATTTTATAGAAAACAATTACTTGCAATTAAACCCATTAGCTTCACTAATATCCTTTACTGTTCTGTATGTGTAAACATTGTAAAGGCTGTGTAAGAAGACAAAATAAAAAGACATTGGGCATCATACCAATCTTGCAAAGATGAAACATTTGTCTGCATATAGGCTCTTGACTGGGAGAGATCAAAAAGCACCTAGACCCAAGCATAACCCTTGATGATCAATAGGATCAAGTTGAGAAAAAGTAGTGGGGAATTCTGAATATATTTGGTCACCCTAGTTTGGCTAGAATATAGTATTTTGAATTAGAACCATATAACCCCTTTTAAATTCCCTCAAAAACTTGGGCCGACTTATCCACGAGATACGTATACAAAAAATTAAGGATTTTTTGTCAAAACACAAGGAGTCTACCTATATGTGGAGTCGGGCTATATTCAGATATAAATGGTATAACAAAAAGATACTTAAAGAACTTAACTAATTCTACTACTCAAACTACAGTATTCAGTATTTTATATTTAGCCAACATTCACTCATTTGTTTAGAAGTATTAAATAACCATACTGCACAATTCTCAAGTTCTTTAGGGTGTGCATTTTTAATGCCTTAATGCAAACTAAAACAGGGTATAAAAATTTCTGCTTTATGGTCACCTAATATTGGGCATAGTTACAATGAAAGTCAATGAGGTGCTATCAGCCAAAACAAGCACAGTGTTAAGCTTCTGATATAAAATACTGTCAACCAAAAATAATACACAGCACAAAGACCATTTAGAAGTAAAATAAAGGAATATCTTATAACAAGTGGCAGAAATATTAGCTTTTCTTATGATCACACACCTGCGATTGGTTTTGAGTCGTTTTCCTATTCCTCCAGGCCAGCCTGTGGTCAGGCTTGTTTGGTGCTTGCCTGATCACCCTGGTCACCCAGGGTAGACAATTATTATTATTATTATAATCAAAAGAAGCGCTAAACCACAAGGGTTATACAGACCAGGGTAGGCAAGGAAGCTGCTGTTGGCAGCCTACTTGTCCACATTGATATCTAATTTTACCAAATGATCTGAAGGTAAGAAAAGCTAGTCTTTCTAGAACTATAATTTGGAACACCTCACATTCTAATAAGCCACTATAAATGTGAATATTTAACTTACTGTAATTACCTTGCATATAATGGTTACTATGATAGCAATACTTACTGCTAGGTCACATGCAACACTGGATCCAAAAGTAGGAACTTGATCCCGTGCAATCTGCGTCCAACCAGCATCATTTCCCACCAAGGCAATTACTGGAGTCTTGTGACGAGTATATGTGTCAAATTCAGCTAGGGAGTAGCCTAGAGCACCGTCACCATATATAATCCAGACCTAGGGGGTATTGATTACTTTAAAATTAAGTCACTAAGCAATAACCTACATACACATGTATATAACAGTGCACATTCGTAATTCACATGGGTTACGTTCCTGAAAACTGCGCAACCAATGATTTCCATTAACATGCTGGCCATCTCCCACTTTCACCATCATTCACTATCACTGTCTTGCCAGAGGCTCAGATACAACAGTTTAGATGTCAGCAAATATCCCAAACTCCTCCTTTAAATTGCAGGCACTGTACTTCCCACCTCCAGGACTGAAGTCCCGCTAACTGGTTTCTCTGAATCCCTTCACAAAATATTACCCTGCTCACACCCTAACAGCTCATCAAGTCCTAAAAACCATTCATTTCCACTCACTCCTATCTAACACACTCACACATGCCTGCTGTATGTCCATGCCCCTTACACACAAAACCACCTTTATCCCCCTCCATCCTTTCCTAGGACAACCCCTACCCCACCTTCCCTACATTACACTTCCCTCCACTATTTTGCTCCAATAGTATATATTTTATGAAAGGCTGTACTATAGTTACAAAAAAGTATATTTGTTAAAATTGGGCTATTACTGTATTTTAATAAAAACAGTTACCTGAGACTCTGGTCGGCAAATCTTGGCACCTAAAGCAAATCCTCCACCGACACCCAGAGTACCGAAGGCACCTGGATCAAGCCACATTAATGGACCACGTGGCCTGAAATAAAATATAGAATATCTGATCTAGTTTGCTCATGAAAGTGCTACTGTTTGGAAGTAATGAGGGTACCTTTGTACTCATTAAGAAAATTTTATTTGGAAACACACATTTCATCAGTTACATACTGTTTTCACAAATATAGAACACCTGGCTCAATGCTGAGGCTACATTAATGAAAACTTATTTTTTTTTTTAAACATGTCTGCTATTTCCCACCAAGGCAGGGTGACCCAAAAGGAAAAAAAACAAAAGAAAGAAAAAACTTTTCATCATCATTCAACACTTTCACCATCATTCATTCATAAATCACTGTCTTTGCAGAGGCGCTCAGATACGACTGTTAGACATCTCTATATTAATCATTTCTCCCTACCTCTACCTTATCTTCATGCAGTGACAAAGCAAGAGAAAGGAAATACAGTAAAAAATTGTTTGAGAATGTTTGCAACCTATGAGCAGTGTTTTATCAACCAAGCACTGAGTTGAAGGAATAGCCTCTGCTTTGATATGTTGACATTCAGTGTTAGGGATCAGAAATGGGAGCTCTACACAATTTCTTATGCCATGATTACAGCATCCTGTTTTGTTGTAGATATAAGAAACTTGACCACACACTAACAAAAGTTTAGTATTGCTGAAAGAATTCCTTTATATATTTTCCAAAATAAAAACACCTCAGTATCAACAATTTGGTTTGAAGGAGTGGGAGAGCTAGAGGACTAGTTTTAAAATTATTTTTTTTATTTGGGGTGGTTCTCGGGAAGAGGAATGCTGTATGATCCTGGTGGTTTAGCACTTAATTTTGATTATAATGATAATCTGGCAAAGAGAGGAGGAGGGGGATAATGGAGATTATGGAGGACTGAAGCCCTTCCGTGGGGCTGTCACTGGAATACTTGTTTCCTTCATTAACAAAGCCACTATTACATCCTCCCTCTTGAGGGAGTTACATGTAACACTTAGCTTAACCTAAGCAAAATTGTGGAAGATTACCATGGGGCAATGACAGAGTTGCAAGCAAATACATTGGATACTAGGTTTGTTAGGAGGACTGGCTAAGTTTTCATAAGCTATTATAATTCTTATAATTGTTGTGGGTGACTTGCAGCCACTCACCCACCTACTCTTACACAAATCCTTTCTCACATTCTTTTTTTATGGGAAAATCAAGTTCAAAGTACTAAACAATTTGCAACAAATTTCCTAGAATGCATTAATGTTGCAAGTTAGGGGTCCTACTGTATAGTAGGATGACCTACAGGGTATGTATATAAATTTAAGATGGAAGCAGTTGTTCTAGGAAGGGTTGTTGGGAATGTAAAAGCAGTTAAGTGTTAAGAGCTTGAGTATCCAGTAGGCATTTGTGAAACTATTAGATCAGAGTGAGTAGTTTTAGGGATATGTGCTGAAGAAGTGTGCAAGGTAACAGTTATGAAGGAATTCAGGAGAAAAGTGACTAGCTGGATCTTAGTTCTTGAGGTGGGATGTAGAGTACCTGCACTCTGAGGGAGGGAGGGAAGGATGGGGATGTTTCAGTCTAGTGTCATTTGAACTGTGATGCCTATGCACTTCTAGCAAAACAGGTATTGCATCAATGATGGTGAAAGATTTTTTTTTTTTCAGATCACCCTCACCCTACTTTGGGAAACGGACCGGGCCACGGGGGCGTTGACCCCTGGAATTCTCTCCAGGTAGACTCCAGGTATACAAAAACAAAAAAAAAAAAACTTTTCCATTGCAGCAAGACATATTAGACTATCACCCAGCCTAAATACATTATTCTACAAAGTGTACTTCCATTACTCTAAACCTATTTCTATTTATAAATCAATATCTCACAAAAATGTTACTCAAATCATTTTTGCTCCTTTCACACCTGTATCCACACCAGTGTATGAACACTGATATGTACAGGGGCCCCCACTTTACGGCATTCCACTAATGTGGCATTTTTCAATTATATACCCTTTCTTCTTCTTTCAACAAACTGGTCATATCCCACTGAGGCAGGGTGACCCAAAAAGAAAAACAAAAGTTTTTCTTTTTAACTTTAGTAATGTATACAGGAGAAGGGGTTACTAGCCCCTTGCTCCTGGCATTTTAGTCTCCTCTTACAACACTCATGGCTTACAGAGGAAGAATTCTGTTCCACTTCCCCATGGAGATAAGAGGAAATAAACAAGAACTAGTAAGAAAATAGAAGAAAACCCAGAGGGGTGTGTATATATATGCTTGTACATGCATGTGTAGTGTGACGAAAGTGTAAGTAGAAGTAGCAAGACGTACCTGAAATCTTGCATGTTTATGAGACAAAAAAAAAAAAAAACACCAGCAATCCTACCATCATGTAAAACAATTACAGGCTTTCGTTTTACACTCACTTGGCAGGATGGTAGTACCTTCCTGGGAGACTGCTGTCTACCAACCTACTACCTAGGAATTAAATACCCATTTTTCACTTATTCAGCACTTGTTTCTCTATTTTGGCAGTTTTTCAGCATGATGCGCTCAGCAGCTGGGTGTCCGTGTGCCATTTTCTTGAGTATGTTTACAGCCTGTGTGCTTTGCATCTTGCTGGATTCTGTCTGGAAACTTTTCAAAGCTTCAAACGTTTTAAAGTTATTACGTATATTATATATACTATTTGTGTTAATTACAATGGCATCTAAGGGTAGTTGTGATAAAAAGAGGAGTCATAAGCTTCTTACTTTAAGTGCCAAGCTAGAAATGATCAAACTCAGTTTGGCTTGTCAAACAGTTAGTACAAATGTGAGCTCTAAAGAGAAAGGAAATTAAAACTGCTACACCAGTGAACACTAAAGTTATAAGAAAATGTGATAACCTTATTGCTGACATGGAAAAAAATTTAATGGTGGAGAATGACTATCAAACCAGTCACAACATGCCTTTAAGACGAGCCATTATCCAGGCCAAGGCCCTAAGTTTTTTCAATTCTACAAAGGCTGAGATAGGCAAGGTAACTACTGAAGATAAATTCGAAGCTAGCAGAAAAGCTAAGGATGAAAATATTTTAAGGCAAGACTAACAACTATAGACCTATATCAAACTTGCCCTTACTTTCTAAAATATTCAAAAAAATAATACACAAACTACTTTACTCCTACCTTATATCCAACAACATACTTAACCCCTGCCAGTTTGGGTTTAGACCCAAAAAAAAGTACGAATGATGCTATTATACAAATGCTTGAACTAATATATACAGCCCTTGATAAAAATGAATATCCTCTGGGGCTCTTCATTGACCTATGAGAAGCATTTGATACAGTTGACCACAATCTCCTGCACCTAAAACTAAATTATTATGGCATCAGAGGACATTCCCTTGATTACTTAAAACCTTATCTTAATGACAGACACCAATATGTATATGCAAATGGAGTCAACTCCACTATCCAGCCTGTAACTGTAGGAGTGCCCCAGGGTAGTGTCCTAGGCCCACTCCTCTTTCTCATCTACATCAATGATCTCCCCAATGCATCTCATCTACATCAATGATCTCCCCAATGCATCCCAACTCCTTAAACCAGTTCTATTTGCAGATGACACTACTTATGTCTACTCCCATTCAAACCCAGTTGTACTTAGAAACACTGTAAACAACGAGCTGGTTTGTACTTGAATGATGACCAACAAACTCACTCAACACAGACAAAACATACTTCTTGCTGTTTGGAAACAGAGCCTTAAATATCCAACTTAATATATTGATAAATAGTTCCCCTATATCAAGACACACTGAGGGTAAATTTCTAGGTCTTCTCCTTGACTAATCTTAAATTTAATTCCCACATCCAACACACATCCAAGAAAATTTCCAAATCAGTAGGCATCCTTTCCAAGATACGATACTATGTACCACAAATGACACTCCTTACCCTATACCACTCTTTAATATATCCTTACCTCACCTATGGTATTTGTGCCTGGGGATCAACCACAGCCAACCACCTTAAACCTTTAATAACCCAACAAAAAAAAAGCTGTTGTGCAGATGATTACCAGCTCCTGTGCTAGGCAGCACACCCCACCACTTTTCTAAAGCCTGAACTTGCTAAATATACGAGACACTCATATTATTGTGCCTACTACATATAAAGAGCATTAAATTCCACTATAAACCCTACAATTAAACTTTTCCTTGACAGTTACAACAGAATGCAGTCACAATACAAGGCATAAAGCACTCTTCAACATCCCTCGTGTCAGTCTCATACTATGCACAAACGCTATGCACACAAAGGGCCCGAAGATCTGGAACTCACTACCTGAACCAGCGAAGGATCCCCTGACTACTTATAAAATTAGGACTTTGCTAAAAAATCATCTTATCTCTCAATACTAACCAAATCAACAAAAACAACTTCTAATTAGTTATATTATGTGACCTCTAGACTTTTAAACATCTGCCAATCCATGAAATATTACTGACTGAACCATTAATTCTAATATTGATTTTATTATGTGCAACTTCAAGATTATTATTCTTATAAGCCTCTACCTTAACTACCTCACATTAGTATTAAGATTTAATAAAATTGTAATAAAGTTAACCACTATTATCTTGTCAAGTTTTAAGTAGTTATTATATACTAAGATTAATCTACCCGAAATGCCCCGGCATAATAGTGGCTTTCTTTGTACTTAGCAAACCACAAATTGTAATTACACACTGTAACCTTTACAAAGAAATAAACCTTTATCTTTACATGTGCACTGTATATGCATTTTACTTTTATTGTTTTAGGCCTAGCTCTATTGCTCACTTAATGTATAGTGTAAACGTGTTATCAGGCATTTATATGCATTTGAAAGTAAAAGCTATGTTTCACTTTCTGGCAATTTTCACTTTTCAGCAGTAGCCTGGAACCTAACCTGCCATATAAGTGGGGCCCACCTGGACTGACCAAACTCATTTTTACACATTTTCTTATTTGAGAAAACAAAATAATGTGAACTAACCTCAGGATATAGGCAGCAGTTGCTACAAAGTCACCACCATCACCAACCAGCACAGCATCAGATGGCAACAATTCTTCCAATTCATTGAGCACTTTCATGGGATTTAAGTGCACCTCTGGCATGTCTTCAGCCATCTAAAACACAGAAGTTGATTAGAGCTAATAAATTATGCTATACTTTCATGAATTATAAATATGCATGGGAACTGAAACCAGTACAGTAAAACAGTTTATTCAACATTGCCTCTGGCAAACTATTTGTGATATAATATACCCAAGACTGGTTTCAATATTTCTACTCTCATAACCTAGCATTTGGAGAGACCTGCCTGTTGACTGCTTGATCAATTATGCAGTTACTGCTCATGCTCCACAGGCCTACATAGCTTTTACAATCTGATCTGGCACTTTCTAATAGAAGTTGTCCAGTTTCCTCTAGAAAACATCTTGGACCAAGGATGTTGATGCAGAGTTTATATCATCTCGTTCTTTGTTCTTCCAGTGAATTAAAGCCTAGTTTCCCTTAGCTCTGGTATCATTCACTGTGCTCTCCTTTGCATCCTCTATTTTACTAAGCAAGGAGTTCCCCATCAGCACTGTATATTCAAGAATGGATTGCAAATATGAAGTAAACAAATATCAGTGAAAAAATAAATCAAGTGATTTTGTTCATTTACCAACAAATCTCTGAAGTTGCTTGCGGCGCGCGCACACACACACACACACACACACACACGGTAGATAGTGACAGGATGTTCCAGAGAGGGGACACAGAAACAAGGGGGCACAATTGGAAGTTGAAGACTCAGATGAGTCAAAGGGATGTTAGGAAGTATTTCTTCAGCGATAGAGTAGTCTAGCAAGTGATGAATTGGAGGCAGGAACCATACATAGCTTTAAGACGAGGTATGATAAAGCTCATGGACCAGGGAGAGAAGGGACCCAGTAGCAGACAGTGAAGAGGTGGGGCCAGGAGCCGAGTCTCAACCCCTGCAACCACAATAAGGTGAGTACACACACACACACAGGAGCTATGAATCGACCCCTGCAACCACAAATAGGCGAGTACAAATAGGTGAGTACACACACACACTGGTCCTAGGACCAGTGCTGTTTTTGGTACATGTGAATGACATGACAGAAGAGACAGACTCAGAAGTGTCCCTGTTTGCAGATGATGTGAAGTTAATGAGGAGAATTAAATCAGATGAGGATCAGGCAGGACTACAAAGAGACCTGGATAGGCTGGACACGTGGTCCAGCAACTGGCTACTCGAATTTAACCCCCGCCAAATCCAGTCATGAAGATTGGGGAAGGGCAAAGGAGACCGCAGACAGTATAGGCTAGGTTGCCAAAGACTGCAAACCTCACTCAGGGAGAAAGATCTTGGGGCGAGTATAATACAGAGCACGTCTCCGGAAGCACACAACCAGATAACTGTTGCAGCATATGGGCGCCTGGCAAACCTGAGAATAGCGTTCCGATACCTCAGTAAGGAATCATTCAAGACATTGTACACTGTGTACGTAAGGCCCATACTGGAGTATGCAGCACCAGTTTGGAACCCACACCTGGTCAAGCACAAAGAAATTAGAGAAAGTGCAAAGGTTTGCAACAAGGCTAGTTCCAGAGCTAAGGGGAATGTCCTATGAAGAAAGGTTAAGGGAAATTGGCCTGACGACACTGGAGGACAGGAGGGTTAGGAAGACATGATAACGACATACAAAATACTGCGAGGAATAGATAAGGTGGACAGAGACAGGATGTTCCAGCGATGGGACACAGAAACAAGGGGTCACAATTGGAAGTTGAAGACTCAGATGAGTCAAAGGGATGTTAGGAAGTATTTCTTTAATCACAGAGTTGTCAGGAAGTGGAATAGTCTGGCAAGTGAGGTAGTGGAGGCAGGAACCATACATAGCTTTAAGACGAGGTATGATAAAGCTCATGGAGCAGGGAGAGAGAATCTAGTAGTGGTCAGTGAAGAGGCAGGCCCAGGAGCCGAGTCTCGACCCCTGTAACCACAAATAGGTGAGTGTACACACACACACACAGGTTCTGTATTTCTGCTCTACCAGATTCACTTTGGGTTTTTTTTTCATAGTTCCAGCCGTATGTTTCATGTACTTTTTTAACCACTTGGAAAGAAAATGTTTTAAACAAGTTTTTTGTCTAGGCTCTTCAATGCCACTTTTGTTAGCAGGGTTACCCCTTGTTTGATAAAAATATTAATGAAAAAAAAAATGTAAACAAATGTGGGTTGCAAGAAATAAGGAAGATATCAGCAATCAGGAGTTTTATCAATCTAATAAAAGATGAGAGTAGGGCAGTAAAAATAGTGGTGGAGGTCATCAATATACTTCAGCCATGTTGCACCAGCTGGAAATTATGGTTTCAACCTCTCATCCTCCAGATGCTCCATGGAAGGATTGGCCATGACCACACTAAGTGGTGAGCGCATGGCCATCTCATACAAATGTTGGCATAAAGAGTTCATGAATTGTGTTGAGCTTTGCATTACTTTGAGCTACCTCTCCTTGACAACACTATGCCAACAATCAGAGCAAGCATAACTTATCTATAAATGAAGCATCTGGAGGAGGTTGGAACCACACATCCCAGCTGGTGTAACCTGGAGAGGTAGCTGAAAGTAATGCAAAGCTCAACACAATTCATGAACTCTTTATGCCAATATTTGTATGAGATGGCCATGCGCTCACCACTTAGTGTGGTCATGGCCAATCCTTCCATGGAGCACCTGGAGGAGGAAAGGTTGAAACCATAATTTCCAGATGGTGCAACATGGCTGAAGTACACTGATGACCTCCACCACTATTTTTACTGCCCTACTCTCATCTTTTATTAGACTGATAGAACTCCTGATTGCCGATATCTTCCTTATTTCTTGCAAAACACATTTGTTTACATTCTTTTTACCATTAATATTTTTATCAAACAGGGTGCATGAGTTTGGTAGGATATGTAAAAAGAAAATTAAAAGTGAATATAGGAAAGAGTTAGGTGATGAGGATAAGAAAAAAATTAGGTGACGAAAAATTGGATATCAGATTGGAGGGAGAGAGTATGGAGGAGGTGAATGTATTCAGATATTTAGGAGTGGATGTGTCAGCAGATGGGTCTATGAAAGATGAGGTGAATCATAGAATTGATGAGGGGAAAAAGGTGAGTGGTGCACTTAGAAGTCTGTGGAGACAAAGAACTTTGTCCATGGAAGCAAAGAGGGGAATGTATGAGAGTATAGTTATACCAATGCTCTTGTATGGGTGTGAAACATGGGTGGTGAATGTTGCAACAAGGAGAAGGCTGGAGGCAGTGGAGATGTCATGTTTGAGAGCAATGTGTAGTGTGAATATAATGCAGAGAATTTGTAGTTTGGAAATTAGGAGGTGCGGGATTACCAAAACTATTATCCAGAGGGCTGAGGAGGGGTTATTGAGGTGGCTTGGACATGAAGAGAGGATGGAACAAAATAGAATGACTTCGAGAGTGTATAAATCTGTACTAGAGAGAAGGCGGGGTAGGGGTCGGCCTAGGAAAGGTTGGAGGGAGGGGGTAAAGGAGGTTTTGTGTGCGAGGGGCTTGGACTTCCAGCAAGCATGCGTGAGCATGTTAGATAGGAACGAATGGAGATAAATGGATTTTAGGACTTGACGTGCTGTTGGAGTGTGAGGAAGGTAACATTTATGAAGGGATTCAGGGAAACCAGCAGGCCGGACTTGAATCCTGGAGATGGTAAGTACAGTGTCTGCACTCTGAAGGAGGGGTGTTAATGTTGCAGTTTTATAACTGTAGTGTAAGCGCACCTCTGGGAAGACAGTGATGGAGGGAATGATGATGAAAGTTTTTCTTTTTCGGGCCACCCTGCCTTGGTGGGAGACGGCCGATGTATTAATAACAAAAAAAAAAAATAACTTACTGCATCGACCCCTTCTCTCATATCTAGGCCCAAATTTACTGCTCACAGCTTATCTGAGTGAGCCGAGCTCATTATGTAGTTAACTCAAGGTACTACGGCAGTCAGCTAAAGGGTTGACTAAGGAAATTACAGCAATGACTAAAATCAGTCTTGAAATTAAAGAGTTAGCAAATAACTAAGCCATTCATAGGAAATTGTAGATAGAAAATTGTTTTTTGGCCATGCCGATAAAGAAATCAAAACAAGATCAGAGAGAGAAAAGAAAATCATACTACCAAGCTGACAAAGCGCTTAGAGAATTTTAATATTCGAGACCATATAGCGAGATGTAGAATAAGAAAACATGAGAAAATAAAATTAACAGTAAAATTAAGTCAACTTAACCAAAAAGAATGGCTAAAGAAATAAGGAAAATGCAATTCTCTTTAGAATATATTAAACAAGACCTTTTAAAAGAGCACAGGGTAAAAATAAAGGAATTTATAAACACTGCTACATGGTAAAATGATTCCTTTACAGAGTAACAGGGCCATGTCAATCTTACAAATCAATGCTCAAAGAAAATAGCACAGTATAGTTATAAACCAGATTAAAACAAATGAATATAACGTGAACCAGTGATAAACACTTAAGATTTTTATTTTTAGTACTGTAATAACAAACTGAGCAATTTCAAGATTAGAGCTAAAGGACATTATGAACATGAAACCCAATATACTAAACAGGAAAACCATATTTTAAACAAAGTTGTATTTGAGAGAAGCTACTCAGTGTGAAGTGTGTATGGTAAGAGAAGGAAGAGTGGAAATCTATTTTTGGATAAAAAAACAGTCAAATCTATTAGAGCAATATTCATGGGGAAGCACTAAATCCATAAGCAATCAATTAGTTATTGCCTTTTTTAGTCTTAAAATAGGCTTAAGCCTAAGTTTACCCAAAATGTACAAGCATTGTATTATGCTGAAAAAAAAATTATGATTATGATTAAGGGCCACAGTGCATGGGGAATGGAATGGATGAAGGCAGGAGGGGAAGGAAGAAGAGGGATAATCATTTTTGGCATAAATGATGAGCTTGAATTTCTTGAGCAATATCTATAAAGAATCCTTCACCAGCATCAAGGCATCTTCCTTTAGGGAATATTTTAACCTTTGCTCAATGTATAAAAAAAATTAAACTGGATCACAAGCAATTTTTCTTTACCACATTATACTGCATATTAATATATTCTGTGATTCACTGTAGCAAAACCACATAAATATTTTTTTTTGTGCAGCTTTACAGACAACTCGTGCAGTACCTTCACATTGATAGCTTCCTTTGCTTCATCTCTCTCTCTAAGGGAAGTAATCCACTCTTCATCACACTGGTAGCCTGTGAGAGCAGCAGCCAGGTCTCTCATGAAGGTGGCAACATCACTCACCACAGCAACACTTGGCTTCCAAAACATATCTGAATTCTGAAATATGAGCATTAATTCTTTAAAAGAAAGTACAGTATGTACAGTGGTACCTAGAGTTTCGGCCATAATTCGTTCCAGAAGGCTGTTCGAGTGCCGTTACCGAATGAATTTGTTCCCATAAGGAATAATGTAAATTGGATTAGTCAGTTTCAGACCCCCAAAAATACACTTACAACAACACTTACAATAATACACTTACATAATTGTTCGAGTTGGGAGCTGTTCGAAACTCGAGGTACCACTGTATTAAGTGTTTTTCGACTAAAATCCGGTTTGCATTATATGTGCCAGTGTTTTTTTGGGACCGTCATTCCGTTGGGTGGTCTCAGACCAAGCCTCCTAAATTGGTGGGAAAAATTGCAGGAATATGAACTATTAAGAAATATACTACAGGAAAGTATATACAAGTGTATAGTGAATATAAGATGGAGTTCATGTTCATAAGATTTATGGTACATTATCTAACATGTATACAAGATTAAAAAATATATATAGCAAGTGAAATTTTTTTTATTTACATTTTTAAATTTCTTGGGAATCTGTGCTCTCTGCACTGGTGGGCTAGCTAACACATACCAATATTCAATGTACTCCATGGAAACAAGCTAAAATATACACAGAAATATCAACACCAATCAGTGTTTGAACCCAGGCCACCAGCTCTCCACAAGTGTAGCTAACACACTGGTAACGTAAATCCCTCAGATGCCTTCAACTTTGGGCGACCAGCAGGAATGTTTGTTAGCCATGTTTCCCTCATGAGACCAAAACATACAGGATGAGAATGAACTAGTTGGGAACCACACTTGAGGCTCAATGGTGTGCCCAGCTTGTGGAACACATGGCTGGTGTTCATACTGGCCACTCACGGTTATGAGACATCTGTGGCCAGGTGGTCTACAACACCAGTTTATCAGCTACATTCGTGTAGAGCTGATGGCTTGGGTTTGAATCCTGACCTGTTGCAATTTAAGTATTTATTTGTATACACACACCAACACATGCAATTTAACAACACTGCAAGGCACACTAGTCACGAGTTTTCGTGGCTTATCAATCACTCAAAAAACAGTGGCAAAGTTTTTTTGAGAATGTGATCAATACATTAAACACTAAATTTATTTGCTTTGCATTGTGGCCAAACTACATATTAAATTATCTCATGTATGTGATTTTATTGCACAAACTGCTATGTATGTAAATGTTGGTGTTGGGGGAGGGGGGCGTGTGCATGCGTCTGTGTTATATTCATATGGCAACAATCAGCCACTGAAGTTATACACTGAAAGCAAGCATCCTGGTCACTTCTGTTTTACGCCACATTATTTATACGAGACAAGTGATTCATAGGTACGCCTAAACACTACTTGGCTGTTTAAAAAACGTATTTGAGGGTAATGTGAATTATGTCAGCCAGTTCAGGCAAGACAGCAATTGAGTGAATGATAGTGAATGTGTTTCCTTCTTCAAGTTGCCTTACCTCGGTGGAAACCGACCATGAGGACAAAAATTATATAAACTCGCTGGCTTTGCTAATCATTAAGAAACTATGTCCACTGCAATTTAGATTGGAAAGGCAGTACAGTATAAATATTAGAAAAGTTAGGATAAAATAGTACTGTAGAACAAAATATCCAATTAATCACAAAAAAAAAAAAAAAGTGATAATACTTTGTACAGCTGGTCCTTGTTCCTATTGACAGCGATGATCTTGGCCTTCCGTCCCATTCCTCGGCCATATGAGAGTCTGAAGTCGCAAACTGCACCAGCCAGGATAATGACATCAGCTTCTTTAAGGGCATCACGACGTTGTTGGCGCATTTGAATAACACTTTTTCGTCCTGTAAGAGTTTCAGAAGCAATAGAGCAAAAAAAAATTATATGTATACACTTTTTTTTAACACATTGGCCGTTTCCCACCGAGGCATGGTGTCCCAAAAAGAAGAAAAAAAAAAACTTTCATCATTCAATACTTTCACCATCAATCATACATAATCACTGTCTTTGCAGAGGCACTCGGATATGACAGCTTAGATATCCCTCAAAACTGCCAATATCCCAAACCCCTTCTTCAATTAAAGTGCAGGCATTGTACTTCCCATTTCCAGGATTCAAGTCCGGCAAACCGGTTTTCCTGAATTCCTTCACAAAATATTACCCTGCTCATAGTCCAACAGCTCGTCAGGTCCCAAAAACCATTCGTCTCCATTCACTCCTATCTAACACGCACACGACGCTTGCTGGAAGTCGAAGCCCCTCACCCACAAAACCTCCTTTACCCCCTTCCTCCAACCTTGTCGAGGATGACCCCTACCCCGCCTTCCTTCCCCTACAGATTTATACGCTCTGCAAGTCATTCTACTTTGTTCCACTCTCTCTAAATGACCAAACCACCTCAACAGCCCCTCTTCAGCCCTCTGACTAATACTTTTAGTAACTCCACACCTTCTAACTTCCACACTACGAATTCTCTGCATAATATTTACACCACACATTGCCCTTAGATACAATATCTCCACTGCCTCCAGACGCCTCCTCGCTGCAGCATTTACAACCCATGCTTCACACCCATAGAAGAGTGTTGGTACCAGTATACTCTCGTACATTCATTTCTTTGCCTCCACTGATAACGCTGTATGTTTCCACAGATACCTCAATGCACCACTCACCATTTTTCCTTAATCAATTCTATGGTAGACCTCATCCTTCATAAACCCATCTGCTGACAAGTCAACTCCCAAATACAGTGGACCCCGGTGTTCGTGATTAATTCATTCCAGAATGCTGTTCAAGTGTCGTTACCAAATGAATTTGTTCCCATAAGGAATAATGTAAATTAGCTTAGTCCTTTTAGACCCACAAGACCTTACAAAAGCACTTACAAAAATACACTTGCATAATAATTCGAGTTTGGAGCAGTACGAACACCGGGGGTCCACTGTATCTGAAAACATTAACTTCTTCATACTCCCTCCCTTCAATGTGATAGCCAATTTTCCTTTATCTAAATCATTTGATACCCTCATCACCTTACTGTTGGGTTGTCGTTAGCCATGGAGGCAAAGAAGGGAATGTACGAAAGTATAGTGGTACCAACACTCTTATATGGGTGTGAAGCATGGGTTGCAAATGCTGCAGCGAGGAGGAGGCTAGAGGCAGTGGAGATGTCCTGTCTAAGGGCAATGTGTGGTGTAAATATTATGCAGAAAATTCGGAATGTGGAAATTAGGAGAAGGTGTGGAGTTACTAAAAGTATTTGTCAGAGGGCTGAAGAGGGGTTGTTGAGGTGGTTTGGTCATTTAGAGAGAATGGATCAAAGTAGAATGACTTGGAGAGCGTATAAATCTGTAGGGGAAGGAAGGTGGGGTAGGGGTCGTCCTAGAAAAGGTTGGAGGGAAGGGGTAAAGGAGGTTTTGTGGGCGAGGGGCTTGGACTTCCAGCAAGCATGTGTGAGCGTGTTAGATAGGAGTGAATGGAGACGAATGGTTTTTGGGACATGACGATCTGTTGGAGTGTGAGCAGGGTAAACCAGTTAATTGATTTAGTTGGACTTGAGTCCTGGAAATGGGAAGTACAATGCCTGCACTTTAAAGGAGGGGTCTGAGATAGTGACAGCTGGGAGGGACTTTTCTCAGCTGTCGTATCTGAGCTCCTCTGCAAAGACAGTGATTATGTAGGAGTGTGGTGAAAGTGTTGAATGATGATGAAAGTATTTTCTTTTGGGGATTTTCTTTTGGGTCACCCTGCCTCGGTGGGAGACGGCCGACTTGTTGAAAAAAAAAAAAAAAAAAAAATCACCTTAATTTTATCTATGTTCACTTTCAACTTTCTACCTTTACACACCCTCCCAAACTTGTCCACTAACCTTTGCAACTCTTCTTTAGAATCCCCCAAAAGCACCGTATCATCAGCAAAAAGTAACCTACTTTTACTGGGAAGTAATCTCCCTCTCTTCTACACACCCTAACTTGAGCCTCACTATCTTCATAACTTTTTACAGCATGTAGTAACTTACTACCTATTCCATACACTTATAGCATCTGCCACACTGCTTCCCTATCCACTATCATAAGCCTTTTCTAAATCCATAAATGCAATGAAAATTTCCCTACCTTTATCTAAATACTGTTCATATATATGCTTCAATGTAAACACCTGATCTACACATTCACTACCCATTCTAAAGCCTCCTTGCTCATCTGCAATCCTGCTCTGTCTTACCTCTAATTCTTTCAATAATAACCCTACCATACACTTTACCTGGTATACTCGGTAAACTTATTCCCCTATAATTTTTACAATCTCTTTTGTCCCCCTTCCCTTTATATAAAGGAATTAATTATACACGCTCTCTGCCAATCCTTAGGTACATTCCCCTCTTTCATACATTTCTTAAACAAAAATACCAACCACTCCAACACTATATTGCCCCCTTGCTTTTAACATTTCTGTCATGATCCCTTCAGTTCCAGCTTCTTTACCCCCTTTCATTCTACGTAATGCCTCAGGCACCTCCCCCACACTCACATCCTGCTCTTCTTCACTCCTAAAAGATGTTATACCTCCCTGGCCAGTGCATGAAATTACTGCCTCCCTTTCTTCATCACCTCAAAATATTCCCACCATCTACCCAATACCTCCAGCTCCCCATCTACTAACTCCCCTACTCTGTTTTTAACTGACAAATCCATTCATTCCCTAAGCTTTCTTAACTTTTTTTTTATCTCACTCCAAAAAATTTTCTTATTCTCAGCAAAATTTCTTGACAGTGCCTCTCCCACTATCATTTGCTCTCCTTTTGCACTCTCGCCACTCTCTTCACCTTATTTTACTCTCCAAATACTCTGCCCTTCTTATATCACTTCTGCTTTGTAAAAACCTCTCATAAGCTACCCTTTTCTCTTTTATTGCACCTTTACCTCATCATTCCACTAATTACTCCTCTTTCCTCCTGCACTCATCCTCCTATAGCCACAAACTTCTGCCCCACATTCTAATACTGCATTTTTTAAAACTATCCGATCCCTCTTCAACTCCCCATCCCCCCCACTACCCATACTTGAACTCGCTCACCTTTCTGCCAATAGTTGCTTATATCTCACCCTAACTTCCTCCTCCCTTAGTTTATTAACTTTCACTTCTTTGTTACTTACTGCTGCCATTTTCCTTTGTCCCATCTACCTCTTACTCTAAGTGTAGCTACAACTAGATAATGATCCAATATATCCATTGCCCCTCTATAAACATGTACATCCTGAAGCCTACCCATCAACCTTTTATCCACCAATACATAATCTAACAAACTACTTTCATTACATGCTATATCATATCTTGTATACTTACCCTATTTTTCATAAAATATGTATAACTTATTACCAAACCTCTTTCTACAACATTTTTACCCACTTCAGCATTGAGATCCCCAAAAGTATACTCTTCTCACTTGGTTCAAAACTCCCCATGCACTCACTCATCATTTCCCAAAAGCTGTCTCTCCTCTACACTTCTCTCTTCTCCAGGTGCGTAAACACTTACTATAACCCACTATTCACATCCAACCCTTATTTTACTCCACATAATCCTTGAATTTATACTACATTTATATTCCTTCTTTTCCTGCCATAACTTATCCTTCAACATTATTGCTACTCCTTCCTTAGCTCTATTAGAAACCCCTGACCTAATCCCATTTATTTCTCCCCACTGAAACTCTCCTACCCCCTTCAGGTTTTTCACTTTGAGCCAGAACATCCAGCTTCTTTTCATTCATAACATCCACAATTATCTCTTTTTATCATTCGCACAACATCCACTCACATTCAAACATCCCACTTTGACGGTTTTCTATTTCTTTTTAGTAGGCTATACGGAAAAAGGGGTTATGAGCCCATTGCTCCCGGCATTTTAGTCGACTTTTACAACACACATGACTTACGGAGGAAAGATTCTTATTCCACTTCCCCATGGATATGAAAGGAAAAATAATAAGAACAAGAACTACGTATTACGATAAAATCAAAGAAAACTCAGATGAGTGTGCATACAAAAACATGTACATGCATTTGTAGTGTGACCTAAATGCAAGTAGAAGTAGCAAGACATGCCTGAAATCTTGCGTGTTTATGAGACAGAAAAGAGACACCAGCAATCCTACCATCATGCAAAACAAATACAGGCTTCCGTTTTACACTCACTTGGCAGTATGGTACCTTCCTGGGCGGTTTCTGTCTACCAACCTATTATACATACACATGGAGATAATTTAGAAAAAAATTACATAAAACCCCAAACTTTATGATTTTATCTGCTAAAAAACAAAGTAAAACTTATTATAGACTACAATACATTATCTTGTGTTCACTACACCATTTTAAAACATTTACATAAAATTCAGCAATTTTATTTTGACCAGATATTTCAGTCTGCATAAAATTTGTAATGCAGTGAAATATGTATAAATTATTCCTTATTTAAAATCTCTTGCTCTAGACCAGGAGTAATGAGAAAACCAGCTTATACTGTAGATTTAGTCAATGTAACTGAAGAGGTGAAAAATCTGCTCCCTCCTTGCTGACTATTCTTAAATATAGCTAACATGTAGTTACTTTTAAAAATAATTTTACTTTCACATTCCAGCTAAGACCAGGTTTTCCCAGAAACTACCTGATCAGCCAAGCTATTACTGCTTGCAGATGAAACACACACAAGCCATCACAGTGCCAGACAGCACAGCTTTAAGGAAAACGATGTTTCAAACAAAATATTTGTTGAAGCAACTGAAATTAGCACATAGCAGGTTGAAAAATTATCCACCTAAAGTACTAACAAAATACTCATCATGGCATTTTTGTCATTAGGTACACCTTGCAATTCTTTCCCACTCAACTTCAATTATCTTAGTGCAGATTACAGAACAGGCCTTCAAGAATTTTCAATATTTACATTACAAAATCTTCATATGTTCCAGAGCATAATTTGAGCAATAAAAGCTCTGTATAATTAAGAGATCAGATATTTTTTCCCCTCAACAGATGTGTGCACATACAGTAACAGTACAATATTTAAAGCAAGAGAGTGTTATTACATACATTGGAAATTTCTCACAACTTGCTAATTTTTTTTACCACTACTACATTTGCACTGTTGCACTATAATCATTTAATTGCATGGGTGCATTATATGTCCCAACCATTCTACAAAAGCATCTGACTGCCTCTCAAGAAGTTCAGTTTAGTTCTGCTTTAATAGTAAACCTTTTAAATTCTCATCAGTGAGCAACATGACAACTAGGTAACCCCACTTATTCACAAGACTGAAGGAGGGAATCTACAAAACAAAGACAGAAGAAGGTTGGCATGAAATTAGATAATCTAGTAAAAGAAAAATTTGCAAATTACAATACATTAAATAGGCTATACTACCAAATATCAGTGGTGATTTTAAATATATTCATTACAAAATTCTTTTAAATAACAAATCAGTAAAATATGTTAAATATTCAAAATTATTACTCTGCCATTCAATCGTTTATATCTTAAAATTAAAAAGTACAATCACAGCACTACAAAGCTTCAAAGTATGGAATATAAAAATATAAACCACTGTAAATAAATGATATAATTTTTTGAACTGTATTAAAACTATCAAGTAATAGTAGCTCCTTTCCCTCTATGATAAAATATATCAAAGTGGAAAGTTCACACTAACTAACCAAGCAAGCCTCGAGACATTCCTCCAAGGAAACACGGAATACCCAGAGTCTCTAGCGAGCGACGCAGATCTTCTACAGGAGTTGGCGGAAGAGTTGCTTGACTACCCAAGAGAATCACAGGCTTCTTTGACCGGGACACTACCTCTGCACACCGATTCACTTGAAAAAAAATTTGCTACAATTTATAAATATCATTAGGAATACATAAAAGATTATAAATTATTCATTAAGAAATGTTCCAACAAACTAGAATAATGCAAGAGCCATCTTCAATACAAACCTAAATCACTGGAGGCAAAGGGGATGCTGACTTTAAGGGGCTTGGTGTCTTGAGGTTCCCAAGCACCAGCATAAAGATTGTCCAAATAGTTTCCAAGGTACCTACCAACAAAAATTAATGAATATTGTGGAAAAATTCACAGGTTACATAAAAACTTTACAAAAACAGTTCCTAAAGCGGAAAATGGTTGGCAAAAACTTTCCAAGGTTTCCAGTAAATACAGTGGACCCCCGAGTTTCGTAAACCCCGGAAATCGTACAATTATGTAAGTATAGACTAGCCTACGTGACATTTTTCCTTAAGGGCGTAAATTCGTTCGGTAATAGCGTTTGAGCAGACTTCAGGAGTGAAGTTTTTACGAAACTCGGGGGTCCACTGTATATAGTATATGCCAGTGTATTAATTACAAAAAATATGAAATAGCTTTATAGTAAGACCCCCATATCCATGGGGGTTGCGTTCCAAGGACCTGCCGCGGATACTGAAACCATGGATAGTAGCAATTCTATATACTACAAGTCATTTTTTATTTACATACATACCTATTATAAAGTTTCATTAATTAATAAATTACACACTAAGTAGAGAATTATCATTTTCACTGATGGGAAGCCCTTCACGACTTCTCTTAGGCATTGAAGAACTTCCACCATCAGGGTTATTTTAGAGCCACGGTAAACAGTGGATAACTGAAACAGTGGATACCAAACCCCCGGATATGGGGTCATACTGTACTTAAGAAATAAGATAAGCCAGTAACAAAACTATTACAGTAGACCCTTGAATATCATGAAATTTGAAAATCAGCAACTTTTTTCGCCAAAATATTGGCTTGATTTTCGTGATTTGGCTTAGAAATTGGCGGTCGTATGAAATTTGTCCGAGCGGCCTCCCAGCCGCCGCGTGCACACAAACACCACTCAGTCAGTCTGGCATTGCATCTCGGCGAGTGACGATCACCTCACGCGTTCATACGATACATTTCTTAATATTTCATTCGTTTAAGTGCTTGCAACTGCTAAATAAGCCAGGGTACTTCCCCACACAAACCAGCCAGGGTACTTCCCCACACAAACCAACCAGGGTACTTCCCCACACAAACCAGCCAGGGTACTTCCCCACACAAACCAGCCAGGGTACTTCCCCACACAAACCAGCCAGGGTACTTCCCAACCCCAAGCTCAAACAAATGTCTTATTTTAGGTTAAATGTTTTATTTTAGGTTAATATAGACATTTTCATTACTCCATCTATGATATTTTCTTCAAAATTATATAAGAAACACGTTACATATCATATAGCATATAAACATTGATACAATGTTTATATGCTATCGAGTGATGAGTCGGGTGGAGAGTAAACATTATGTTTTCTCTGCAGCGTTAGAGAAAACTGTAAATCTGGCGTCTGGCGCAGTAACCGCCCTTCATACATGTTTGTTTACAATTCTCGGCATGAATTACTCATTACTTCTCCCTTTGTTTATGATGGCATCTAAAGGTAGTTGTTAGAAACGATTAAACTCAGTGAACATGGTAATAATATGGCTGTGTAGTGTAGCCCAGGGGATGGGGGGCTACATACGAGTACCTACGTCTACAGGCCACCTACACTGAATTCCTACAAATAAATACTACACACCTTTCTCCCTACATTAAGACTACAAATATTTTAAAGTAAATAATGAATGTACTGTGGCAGTAAAAGACAAAGAAGGGAAGTAACCCCGGAAAAAGACTTGGTACCTGAAGTCTATGGAAGGGGATTCCCCTTCCAAACAATAGTAACTCTTCCATCCTCTACCCTCCTCCCATCTTCCACACATCAACTCTTCAATAAAGGTAAGTGTCATGTAATTATTGTTTTATTCTTCATGTCTCATTGTTTTCGGTGTAAATAAATGTACATTTCATGTAAAAAAAAATTTTTTTTAATACTTTTAGGTGTCTGAAACGGATTAATTTGATTTACATTATTTCTTATGGGGAAAATGGTTTTGACAATCGTGAATTTTGAATTTTGGCAGACTCTCTGGAACAGATTAATCACGAATTTCATGGGTCCACTGTATTTAAAATTGATAGAATGATATTGTGTACAATATTCTGCAATAAAAAAAAATTCTACTTATGCATTCTTGAATTATGAATGCAAACCAACTGATCCTTCATCAGCATTTAATTTACTTTTTGTTTCAAGTACAAAGTCTCAAATCAAGGAAATCCCTGACAATATACTGCGCAGTATATTTCAATAAAATTAAATTTAAGACAATCCCTGCAAAACCATGACAAGTTTGAAATCCCTTATTGAGTTTTGCATCTCTCTGCCTAATGTAAACTTAAGATACCAGTACGTACTGAAACAACCAGAACATCACTAGGCAGGCCTCAAGCCAATTTTTATATACCTTTCCCTCTGCCCATCAAAATCATGCAAGCGAGGACTGCAGAGAGTTAAGTGGGAAGAAGGCTAGTAAGGAGGAAGGGAGGGGAAAACTGGAAGGAAGAGAAGACAGAATTAGCTGCAAGTTACAAACGAGACTTCAACATCAACCTTGGCCTACCAGATGATCAGCCTGTAACTGATTTCATCAACAATATGAACAACACGCATCTCATACCAACAATAACTAAACCAACCAGGCTGACAGACAGGTGCAACCATAATGGACCATATACAGTGGACCCTCGGTTAACGAAAAGAATTCATTGCAGAAGCCTGCTCAAGTGCCATTACCGAACGAATTTACGTCCTTAAGAAATAATGTCATGTAGGTTAGTCTATTTCAGACCCCCAAAAATCACTTCCACAAGAACTTACAAATTATACTTCATAATGCACGATTCCGGTATTCTTAACCAGGGTCCACTGTATATGGACCAATACTAGCCCCCTTAAATCAGGGATAATCACAGACAGCACTACTGACCACTACCCCACCTTCCTCTTAACAAACATTAGTAAACCACCACTGGAATACAAATTTCACTCCAGGCAACATACTCCACCAATATTCAAAAACCTAAACTTACTCACCATACAAGCACACCATACTTTTACTGTGCCTATTACATACATAGAAAACACTATGCAAATATTAACCCACCACTCAAACTTTCTCCTTACTAATTCCACAAAGTGACACATGACCATAACACTAGACACAGATCATTCGATGTTCCCGTGTCCACCTAACACTATGTAAAAACTCAATGCACATAAAGGCACGAAAATTGGAATTCATTACCTGTCATTGCCAAAGAAACCCTACCTTCCCCAATCAAACGATGCTAAACCACCTTCTCACCCAAAGCTAATTGCTCCATATCAACCATTCCAGCAAAGTAGAATAATCACTTAACTAAACCTGACTAATCAATTCAATGTAATGTATGAATGACAATGAATGAATGTAAACCTGTTATGAATAATACATACTTAGCTAATTATTCCCCAACACTTACATTATAATGACCACATAAACTAACTGAATGCAATTAATTGTTTAAATTGTTATTCACTCAATTAGTTATTTTCAAAATTACTACAATTAATTGATATGTTCAACTTAGATATGCAACTTTACTTATTTTATAAATTATCAACCATAACTTTTATTATTTTATTATTATTATTGCTTTAATTTGTTTAATCTGATTTAATTAATTTTATAATGAAGACAAAAGTACAAAACTATGTTCAAATTTCATAGCTTAAATACTCACCTTTACTCATTGTATACTATCTACAAAAATTCTTACAATTTAGTTTTAAGTTAATTTTAAGTCTGCCCAAAATGCCCTGCATACTAGGGGCTTTTGGCATGTACACCTCATGTAATCTCAATAACCAAATGTAATTCTTTGTATCATGTCCAAATAAAAATATTATTATTATTATTATTATTATTATTATTATAGACTCCATGACGAGGCCTCAATAAGTAACTTCACAGCAGAGCTAGGGACGGATGACTGGCCTACAGAATTCTCCAATGCCAATGGTATCGATGATTGGATAGACATATTTCTTAATAAATTACTTAAGACTATATAACAAACATTGTCCTATAAAAACGAAACAGATTACGAATAAATGGCTAGGTTGCCCATGACTAACTAACAGCATACAGTGGACCCCCGAGTAACGAGCACCCCGGAAATCGTACAATTATGTAAGCATAATATTGTAAGTGCTTTTGTAAGTGTATTTTTGGGGGTCTGAAATGGACTAACCTACTTGACATTATTTCTTAAGGGAGTAAATTCGTTCGGTAATGGCACTTGAGCAGGCTTCTGGAATGGATTTTGCTCGTTACTCGAGGGTCCACTGTACTAAGATCCATTGATAAGAAACATCAATATGAAAAGCAATATACACAGGGCTTAAACACTATGCATCAGTTCTCACCAAACTAATAAGAAAGGCCAAGCAACTGTACTACTCCAGCAGATTCACTGAAACAAGAGGAGATATAAAAAAGACCTGGAAAACGCTCAGGTTCTGGGCACCCACACACTGAAAAAAACTAGGGATATTGTCCTAACTAAACTGAATGAAACCAACTACAGCCTATTGATACAGTTAACAAGATAAATGACTTCTTCTCAACCATAGGATCAAATCTCACCAGTAAAATCCTAGGTATCAACGCCCGAGCAAGTGATTACTTAGATGGGAATTTCTCAACCTCCTATCTTGCACCTACCGAGCCCTCTGAAGTCACCACGATTATCAAGTCACTTAAAAATAAATCAGGGAATCTGTCAAGTCCCACCATTATTGTACAAGCGAGCAGCCCATGTCCTTTTGCCCGCTATTTCAATACCTTTTAACAAATCACTAGAAACTAGCACTTTCCCGACACTACTCCTGACAGCAAGGGTTACACCAATACACAAAGGTGGTGACCCCACAGATGTTAATAACTACAGGCCAATATCAAACTTACTGTTGCTATCAAAAATCTTCTAGAAACTCATGCACAAGAGATTACATTCGTTTATAACAAGACAAAGCATACTCAACCCCTGCCAATTTGGCTTCAGAAAAAATAAAAGCACAAACGATGCAATTTTAAAAATGCTAGACCTGCTTTACACAGCACTGGACTTTTTATTGACCTAAGAAAAGCTTTTGACACAGATCATGGCATCCTACTCCACAAACTTGACCATTATGGTATAAGAGGCCATGCACTTGCATATTTCAAATCCTACCTTACTAACAGGTATCAGTACGTCTCCATTCAAGACGACCTCATCAACATGACCACTTGATACTGCAGTGCCACAGGGAAGTGTCCTTGGTCCCCTGCTCTTCCTCTTATGTACATCAATGACCTTCCTAAAGTATTACAACATATGACGACGCGACTTCATCTCCCACCCAAATCTTCCCTCACTCTAACACCATTGTTAATGAGGAGCTACTAAAAATATCTACCTGGATGACTGCCAATAAACTTACACTTAACACTGACAAAAAACCTTCTATATTATGTTTGGTAACAGAGCAGGTGTTGCACAACTGAACATTAAGATCAACAACACTCTTATTGCTAAACATAATGAAAGCAAATTCCTGGGTCTACACCTCGATAGCAACCTGAAATTCAGCACCCATATCCAACACAACAAAAAAATATCCAAAACGGTTGGGATCCTCTCTTAAGATACGTTACTATGTACCACAATCAGCCCTACTCATGTCAGTAGTGGACTGAACCACTATGTAATATAGGTACTTGTGTAGTATATCATGTACCAGCTATATTATACTTAAGATCCCTAGTTAACTGTATTAATATTGGTAGAATTACCGACAATATGTTAAGTAAAGTAAAAGGACACAAATGAACTAATGAGACATTTTATTGTGGCAACGTTTTGCTCTCCAGGAGCTTTTTCAAGACGTAACGGCTTGAAAAAGCTCCTGAAGAGCGAAACGTTGCCACAATAAAATGTCTCATTAGTTGCATTTGTGTCCTTTTACTAGTTAACTGACTTCACGAGTCTTGCGCATGTGTGCACTCTGCCTCAGGCATCTCCCTCATTCGATGACAGGCCTAGGTCCGAACAGGTAAGGGTGGTTACTTCCCCTCACAGACTAAGTCAATACACAGTTACCACCCACAAGTGTGTTTCACTACGACCGTAACTATCTCCTAGAACCCCTCCAATACTCGCACTATACTATTCACTCATCTATCCCTACCTCATATATACCATTTGTGCTTGGGGATCAACAGCAGCAACACACCTAAAACCAATAATAACCCAACAAAAAAACGCAGTAAGAATTATCACGCAATCCAATACTAGGCAACACCTCCCCCTCCACTCTTCAAAGACCTAAACTTACTCACTGTACAGAACATCCATACTTACTACTGTGCAACCTACATTTGCAGAACCATAAATACCAATATTAACCGTGAACTAAAACACTTTCTTGATAGTTGTGACAGGACCCACAGGCACAATACCAGACACAAAAATCTCTGACATTCCCTGTGTCCGGCTAAATCTATACAAAAATTCAATGTACATTAAAGGGCCTAAAATCTGGAACTCCCTGCCTGAAAACTAGAACTGCAGACTCAACCACCACTTTCAAAACTACCGTTAAAAAACATCTTATCTCCCTGACACTCCACCGTCAGCTAACTACATGAAAACCACCTATTCTCTTCCTTGTATCATGCACACAAACAAAATAGACTTACTCTCGATATCTGTGATTCCCCCCAACTTACACTCGCCCAAATGACTAAACATAAAATTTTGAATATAGCTATTGCCTAATAAATCTTAAGCTAGTCATAAGTTTGCCTGAGATACTCTAATATAGGATTTTTAATAGAAACTGTATCATGCCAAGACAAAACCATTCTCATTATTAAATTTACAAACTAATATTCTTAAATGTTTTGAAATACCTCAATTTGTAAATCTATTTAAACACTACAGTTACCTAACTTTAATATCAGTATGCTCCATAACCTGTATCAATATAGAGTAAGAATTATTATTAGTCTGCCTGAAATGCCTAGGCATGCTAGTGGCCATCTTTGTAATTTTTATTTTATAATATGTAAACCACACATTGTAATCTTTACAGAGAAATAAACATTTGAATTTGAATGGGAGGGCGTTAGCCTTTTGTAGACCAATGCATGGACCACAGCTTGGCTGATCAGGAGCCAACTTTAGGAAGTTATCAAGTACCCTCTTGAAGACAACCAGGGTTTGTTAGCAATTCCCATTACTCTTGAAGAGAAGAGTGATGAGCCTTGATTTCCTCACATTTAAGTTTTTTCTTATTGCATTCCATTTTACATTGGAGGTATTTTGCACTATCTGCCAAGTCTCTTGCTTTCATATTGAGTGATTTTAGTGTGTTGGCTTAGGACCAATCTCTCCACAATTTTCCAACTGTGGATTATGATGCATCTTTCTTGACTATGCTGAAGGAAGTACAGTTTGAGGGGGCTTCAAGCATTCCCAGTAATACTGGTACACAGCACTTAGCTGAACATATACATGTATATGAGCAGTGATGATTCTCTATTTTCTAGCTCTGCAATTTTCCCTGCCTTAAAGGAATATGGCAGCCTAGGAAAGACAAATGACTTTAGTATCATTAGTTTAGCCTCTCTTGTCTTCAATGTTCTAATTATCCAGCCTATCATTTTCTTATACTGTTCACACAGCCACTGAATTAGAAATTCAGGGAACTGGACCTATGATATGGCACCCAATTTTATTTAGTCCTAAAAACAATGAAATCCAGAAAACCATAATCTTAAAGCCAAGGCTCCAAGATTCTTCAACACCCTTTTTAAAAATAATGGAAATTAACAACAGACCTTTCATCAAGAGAGAACTTTATAAATCTTTCCTGGTACTTTCTAATCAGACAGGTTGTGGTACTTGGATTGTGTGCAACTAGCACCTATAGCCTGACTGATGAAGACATCAACCAGGAGGCCTGATTCAATACCAGATTGCAGGCATACAATTCCAAAAATCACACTGAAGTAGAAGGAAGCCTGATTTGAGTGTTGTACTACCTGTAATTCATCAATTCCCCAACGCTGTCAAGGATCATTTATTTTAAACGTTTTCCTGTAACTTTCCACGTCATAGATACTATACATGTAAAAAAAAAATATATAGTGAAAAGTCAAATCAACAATTAGCAGTGTGCGTTATACTATCTTACAAAACTTACCAGTTAATGATCCTTTGCATCAATGATTTGCTTTCCTCTTTTACACCTAGTTCTTTTGACACCATATCATATGGGTATAAAACATCAATTGGGAACTCTATGAACACTGGACCTGAAATATAAACAAATTCATTTATGATACAGCAGTTATGTTCCTGAAATTGGTGCTGTATTTAAAATCATGCTATGTAATATATATGAAAATAGAGTTAAGTACATTTGCAACAGTTTGGTATCTCTGTTGAAACGATTTGCCTACATGGTAGGTTTCATTAGTCAAATACAGAAGAAAATGTTTTGTAGGCAGCAAGAGTAGTGGCGAGGTAATGATGATGTACACAATCAGTCCATCAACCATGGATAAATAGTTTGAGGGACTGATCACCTCAAACTACAGTGGACCCCCGAGTTTCGTAAAAACTTCACTCCTGAAGTCTGCTCAAGTGCCATTACCGAACGAATTTACCCCCTTAAGAAAAAATGTCACGTAGGTTAGTCTATTTCAGACACCCAAAAATACTTTTCCACAAGCACTTACAATATTATACTTACATAAATGTACGATTTCCGGGGTTTACGAAACTCGGGGGTCCACTGTATTTCTGATTACATCATCTTTACCTCACCACTACTCCTGCTGCTTACAATACATTCTCTGTGTTTGACTGTTGAAGCCTACCACACAGGCAAAATGTTTAAACAATAAAAATGCCCAACTGTTGTAAACGTGTCTTACTCATCAACTTATCGGTATTTTATAACATTTTCAACAAACTCCATGAAAGTCATACAAATATTTTTATACATTTATTTCATCAAAAATGATATAGTTCTTGATACCTTACATTGTATATGTTGTTGTTTGTTAATCTAACACCATCTATTACCACCTACCAGCATTATCATCACCTAACACCATCTACTGCCACCTAATACCATCACTTATGGCCAGCAATATTCCATATTGCTGGCCTCCACAACTAACCAACCCCCATAACCTATGACTACCTACCAGCACTATCACCACCTAATACCATCTTCAACCATCACCCAGGAGATGCCTACAGTACAGAGGGAAATTTTCCAGGAGGAATCCAGCCTGATTTCAATTATTGTTCCCTACTGTATGACAGAGGCGAGTGTTCCGAGTGGGAGGCAACCCAAATTAATTTTTTTTCCACCTTCAGCAATGTTAAATACAGGATGGGGCCCCATGTTCTAATAAAAATGCATTACCTAAATCCATGTTATGAGAGGTCTGTATTTACAGTTTCCAATGTAAAAAATTATTATACTGTACTGTATAAGAGAAAAAATTAGTAGACACTGTATTAGCAACTGAAAATATTTTACTGCATATTGGCTAAGAAAAATTTTCACTGAAATGTTGAGTCCAAACTTTTATCTCCTCCCCCCTCAAAAAAAAATGGTGGGGGAAACAGGGATATTCAAAGAGCATGTGTGATATATGATCTCACTTAAACTACAGGCAAAATTAAAAACAAATATGCATAAAAACACCTAAGATAAAATTATCTGACAAATAAAAATGGCTAGCAAGAGCCAACACAAAATATATTGTATCATAATACAGAAAATTAAAGAAAACTTACATCAGTTTAAAAACTACTTAAAGTTCTTCAGATTCACTACAGGCACCCTTTTGTATTCATAATAAACAACTTCTAAAAGTCTGAAGCCATTACGACACTTAAAATATGTTTCATAGTTACACCAGCAAAGTCAAAGAGAAGTAGAAGTGCCTGCAAGCAGATGGCTCTTTGTAAGGTGTGTGCTCCTGATCTTCAATCAACAGAGAGCACTCTCAGTGACAGTTCTTGTTAAATAATGAGGGCTGAAGACCCACCTCCAGTAAAACACTTCAAAACTTTTTTGCTTTTTAATAATTTCCTCCAGGCCTACCAATCTCAAAGGGCATACCTATGTATGTGGCCCACATCCTTGCAAGGCAGACAACTGCTACAGAACAAATTTTTCATAGAAATCATCGTCTCAGCATCTGCCAGTTCATTTTCTAGGATCTGGACATTTTTCAGGCACCAACCCCACATCCTTGTGCTAAAGGAGAATTGTGGATAGACACTCCTTAATCCTTTTTGAAAACAAAAATGGGAATTGGCAAATTACATACCAAATGCCTGTGCAATTAAAGTATAGTTTGTTTTCATTATACAGTGGACCCCCGGTGTTCGCCCTGCTCAAAACACTCCCTTTTATGTAAGCATATTTTTTAAATGCTTTTATAAGTGTAGTTTTGGTGGTCTAAAAGGACTAGTCTACTTTACATTATTTCTTAAGGGAATAAATTCGATTGGTAATGGCACTTGAACAGCATTCTGTTATGAAAAATGGACGAACACCGGGGGTCCACTGTATAACTAATTTCATTCTTCTTAAATAATGGTTTAACTCATCAACCTCTGCCAAGATATTTTGCATTTTGTTTTTAACAATTATTAGAATACAATAAGACAAGTGGTCAAGGAAAGCTCATACATAACTAAAAAAGTTTAGCCCACATGTGATTTCAGAAGAGGCACCCATCCAGGTGCTCCACATCCCCCTTCTTTTTCTCCAAGGAGAAAAAGAAGACTGTATAACAACTTCATGCCCAAGAGAACCCTCTTTGCCTTAAGTTGGAGGCCTACTGTACTTCTAAAGAAAATGACATCAAGAGTAAAACCTCAATACAGAGGACCTCTATAATGCACCGCAATACAGTGGACTTTGAAATAATGCAAAATTCTGCTGGGTAAATTGTACGTTTAGTGCTTATTTTAAATGTTGATTGCAGTACAGTGGACCCCCGGATTACGTCATTATTTTGTTCCAGAATGCTGTTCAAGTGCCGTTACCGAATGAATTTGTTCCCATAAGGAATAATGGGAATTAGATTAGTCCTTTTAGACCCCCAAAAATACACTTACAAAAATACACTTACATAATTGTTTGAGTTTGGAGCAGTACGTAATCCGGGGTCCACTGTATTTCCATAAAATTTTTTTTTACTATCAAGGAACCTTCCTTGAGGGGGACATGTGCAACAAAAACCTTTATCCAAAAACCAAATTTGAAAAGTTGGTTGAACTTAAGTAGGCCTACTTAACCATATTAGACCTCATTTCATTTCTATGCCAGTGCTTCAGTGATTTTCTATTCATCTCTCCAGAATACAGTGGTACCTCTACTTACGAGCAGCTCCCAACTTGAACAATTATGTAAGTGTATTTTTGTAGGTGCTTTTGTAAGTGTATTTTTGGGGGTCTGAAATAGATTAATCTAATTTTCATTATTTCTTATTGGAAAAAATTCCTTCGGTATCTGCACTTGAATAGCCGTCTGGAACGAATTAAGCTCGTAACTCGAGGTACCACTGTACATCACTCATACACAACCACTGTCTTTGCAGAGGTGCTCAGAGATGACAGTTTAGACTTCTTATTTTCAGTAAGCTACTGTATGTGGAAAAAGGGGTTACTAGTCCCATTGCTCCTGGCATTTTAGTTTACTTTTACAACACACATGGCTTACGGAGGAAAGATTCTTATTCCACTTCCCCATGGATATGAAAGAAAAAGAAATGAGAACAAGAACTATTAAGATAAAATCAAAGAAAACTCAGATGAGTGTGTATACATAAACATGTACAAGCATGTGTAGTGTGACCTATGTGTAAGTAGAAGTAGCAAGACGTACCTGAAATCTTGCATGTTTACGAGACACAAAAAAAAAAAGACACAAGCAATCCTACCGTCATGTAAAATAATTACAGGCTTCCGTTTTACAATCACTTGGCAGGACTGTAGTGCCTCCCTGGGCGGTTGCTGTCTACCAACCTACTACTATCTAGTTATGTAGATATCTGCTGAAACTGGACTAAGGCCAAAATATACACATCCCTTTTCATGAAGTTTTATATACCATCCATGCGAGATTTACTTTATCACTGGAGCTGTACTTCATCCATTAGTAGCCCAAGTCAAAATTCCTAATTCCAAGAATAAAAATTCTGTAATTAGCACTGACCTGGTGTCCCCGACTGTGCAACCTGAAAGGCCTGACGAACAACTGGGACTATATCTCTTATACAGGTGACAGACACACTAAACTTGCAGAGGGGCTTGAAGAGAGACATGTGGTCTATATCTTGCAGAGCTCCACGGCCCTTCAAAATTGTAGCTGTAGCACCACCTGTTGACAGTGAAAAAGCAGCTACAATGCTCATGTAAAAATCACAAAGTTTATGGTTACAGTATCTGAAAGATAATTTCTTTAAAATAATAATTCTTAAGTCTTTCTTACCAATAATTAGTACAGGACTTTCAGCCATCTGAGCATTCTTAACAGCTGTGATAGTGTTGGTCAGGCCTGGCCCAGCTGTCACTGCTGCTACTCCTACAGTCCCCGACATGCGTGCCACAGCGTCCGCTGCAAATACTGCTGATGCCTGAAATACACGCACACAACACCTATTCAATATACAGTGGACCCCCAAGTTACGAGCATAATTCATTCCAGAAGGCTGCTCAAGAGCCATTACCGAACGAATTTTCTCCCTTAAGGAATAATGTCAAGTAGGTTAGTCCATTTCAGACCCCCAAAAATACACTTACAAAAGCACTTACAATATTACACTTACATAATTGTATGATTTCCGAGGTGCTCGTAACTCGGGGGTCCACTGTGTTCGGTATTGTACAGTCAAACCTCTGTTTTCGTATGCCCTAGTTTTCGTACAATTCGGTTTTCGACGACTTTTTTCATCAAAATTTTGTCCCAGTTTTCGTGCATCCGCTCTGTTTTCATTCAGTTGAAAATGGTCCATACCAAACTCATCCACCTGCCCACATGACTCGGCCACTCATTTCCAAGAATTGAGCGCCCACATAAAGCATCCCATGCGTTCATGACTCGGTCTGCCTTTGTTACTCGTTGAGTGAGCATCACCCCACGCGTTCGTCCGAAACATTTCGTAATAATCCATTGTTTTTTGTGCTTGTTTATTGAGTGTGACTGCTAAATAAGCCACCATGGGGCCAAAGAAAATTCCAAGTGCCAGCCCTTTGATAAAGAAAGCGAAAAACACAATAGAATTCAAGAAAACTCATAGCAAAGAACGAAAGTGGCGTATGCGTGGCCGATCTCACCAGGATGTATGGCAAGTCTGCGTCAACGATCAGTTCCATCCTGGTGAAGAAAAAAGAAATCAAGGAAGCTGATGTTGCGAAAGGGGTAAATGTGCTAACGAAACAGAGATCGATCTCAAACAATCAAAGATGTTGAGAAGTTGTTGTTGGTGTGGATCAATGAAAAACAGTTAGCGGGAGATAGTGTTTTGGAGGCGATAATTTGCATGCGGATCTCGCAAAGAAAATGCCTGGAACGAGTGCTGCCGTTAGTGAATTAAAGGCCAGCAGAGGCTGGTTTGACAAATTCAAGAAGCGAACTGGCATACGTACACAGTGTGGCAAGGCATGGCGAGGCTGCAAGTTCGGACAAATGTGGGGCCGAAGAATTCATTGATGAATTCAAGGAGTACATAGAGGCTGAAGGATTCCTCCCCCAACAAGTGTTCAATTGTGACAAAACAGGCCTCTTTTGGAAGAAAATGCTAAAGAGGACCTACATCACGCGGGAGGAAAAGGCACTATCCTCGCTGTCTTCCATATGCCAACAAGTCTTCAATAAAGGTAAAAGTGATGTTAAATGTTCATTTATCCATTTCATTAGTCATTTATATTTATTTCTCATTGTTTTCTGTATGTAAAACTAAGTTATTCTCTATAAAATGTATTTTTTTTTAATATTTTTGGGTGTCTGGAACGGATTAATTGGATTTACATTATTTCTTATGGGAAATATTGCTTCAGTTTTCATACGTTACGGTTTTCGTCATACTTTTTCGAATGGATTAATCACGAAAACCAAGGTTCCACTGTATATGTAAACATCTATCAATATAAATACTAGTGAACATACAGTAATCTGTTATAAAGCTCCTTTACATAGTGCAACTTTTTGTACATGTGATTGAAAAAAAGGCATCTAAAACTCAATAGCATGTGGAAAGGCCTTCATAGAATACATTATTCAATTTTGGATGCCCTTTTTCAATCACATTTACAAAAAATAATTATACCATACAGGGAAACTTCATAATTGCTTAGCATATATGAATACAAAGATAAAAAGGTAGAAAAAAAATGTTTACCATTTCTAACATTTCTTTTTGTACTGACACAAGACAGAAATAATATCACAGTAATCAATAATTGTGTAGGATGAGATGAAGATAAATTATACCAAATCACAATCATAGATGAGCAGATAGATTAAATCCAAACTAAGTCACAAGGCTTGACAAACTATTTTCAAGAGGTCTGAAGGAATGGAGGAAGAATTTTAAACATTCAGTTTCTCTCAAATTTACAATAGATATCATTAACTGGCTATTGTGACCATTTCACTTGTAATACATAAATCAATCACAAAGCAAGTAAAACTATTCAAAGCATTCTTCACATTCCGCAGTCCAAAATCAGTTGCTCGTTATCACCTGCAACTGTCAGCAAAGTTAGATGAAAACAGAAATATCCCCACCATTTAAGCCAAAGGATATGCTGGGGTTCTTAGTTGGGCAGGCCTCTTGTGGGGAGAGGGTCCCTCCTCTTTCACCATGTTAAGGTGACCCATAGTACTATAAACTGGTACTATGCTAGATACAATATGTGGGAAATGGCAAATGTTATACAAAGTTACAAAGTGGGAGTTAGGTCCTTAGCTTCTAATTACAGACCAATCATCCTAACCTCAATTGTGGGAAAATTAATGAACTCAATAACTGTGGGTGAAATTTAAAATCACCTTGAAAGAAATTTGTCAAAGAGTCTCACCAGCTTTACATAAGGGAATTCTGTCCCAACAAATTTGCTACCTCTTATACTAGTGTATTTGAGTCGGTGGACCATGATAAAGTGCATGTATGTGGGATTCAGTAAGGCTTGATAAGGTTTTATACTAAACACAGACTAATGAAGGTAGCTGCATACTGTATCAGATCAATCTTGTATAGCATGAAGCAGATTTTAATCTCAGACAGTTTAATTAGAGGATATTGAAATTAATAACTAGAGAAGAAATCAAGAAATTGTGATTAGATGCTGATAAGAGAATAAGCTCTATAAAGGACCAGACTGAACAGCACCTCTGTCTTAAAAGATTGTGCAGAAGAATTACACTATTAGCTTGAGAAAAATTTAATTTCACTACATGAAGGTAAATCAGCAAGCAAATGGAAGATGGTACGTTGTGCCTATATATTGAAAAGGTGACAGGAAAGGCCCTTTAAAATTTACAGAAAAGTGGATTAAAAACCACTTAGAATAAAAGCATCTTAACTGGATTTCAGTCTTCAAAATCATGTACATTAAATTTGTTAGTTATGTATTTATCTACACCTTCGGAAAGCTTTTGATAAGAGTTACCCATGAAAGACTAATTATAGGAGGAATTAAATATAAATTATTGTAATGGATGAGAAACCGAGAGGAAAATGTGAACAGTTATCAGACAAAAAATGCCTGCACATGGATATGTCACAAGTGGGGTGCCACAAGGTTCTATACGTGACCCAAATATGCTTCTAATTTATATAATGATTTACCAGAAGAAAAAAAATTATATGAATACGACTGCAGACACTGCAAAAATCTGGATAAAATGAGCATATGGAGTGATGGATAGACAATGGAATTTAAATGTAGATAAATGTCATATAAAAAAAGGTAACAAGATCAATGCTCCATGCATTTCAGATATTGCACCTTCCACAATAGGCATGGATTCAGGGAAAGGATTCTAGTCCACATTCCATGGGGAAAATTAGAAAGATTTTCATTAAATTGAAATTTAAGAAAAGCACAGGAAGGTTGAAATAATTTTATAGTTACAGTGGACTCTCGAGTTTCAGTGGCATCGTGTTTTGTGAATTTCGCCTTTCAGCGCCTTTTTTCGGTGAAAAATAGACTCAAGGTTCATGATTTTTTTCGCGATTCAGCGGAGGTACGGTACGCGTCCGGCCCTTCTCCCAGCGTCAGCCCGTAAACAAAGCCAGCCTGCCTCTGACACCACAGTTAGTGTGGCATTGTTTATGGGCGAGTGATCATCACCTCATGCGTTCATAAGATACAGTGGTCCCTGGTTTTCATGCATCTCCAAACTCGAACATTTATGTAAGTGTATTTTCGTAAGTGCTGTTGCAAGTGTATTTTTGGGGGTCTGAAATAGACTAACCTACGTGACATTATTTCTTAAGGAAGTAAATTCGTTCGGTAATGGCACTTGAGCAGCATTCTGGAACGAATTTTCGGCGAAAACCGAGGGACCACTGTATATTCCATTCGTTTTTGTGCTTGCAACTGGGAATGCTTGAAGTTTCTAAACCTGTACTCCCTAGAACGCAGGCGGGAGAGATACATTGTTATATACACGTGGAAAATTCTCGAGGGATTAGTACCAAACTTGCACACGAATATCACTCCCTACGAAAGCAAAAGACTTGGCAGGCGATGTAACATCCCCCCAATGAAAAGCAGGGGTGCCACTAGCACATTGAGGGACAACACAATAAGTGTCAGGGGCCCAAGATTGTTCAACTGCATCCCAGCATACATAAGGGGGATTACCAACAAACCCCTGGCTGGCTTCAAGCAGGCACTGGACAGGCACCTAAAGTCGGTACCTGACCAGCCAGGCTGTGGTTCGTATGTTGGACTGCGTGCGGCCAGCAGTAACAGCCTGGTTGATCAGGCTCTGGTCCAACATGAGGCCTGGTCACAGACCGGTCTGCAGGGGCGTTGACCCCTGGAATTCTCTCCAGGTAAACTCCAGTTAAATAAGCCACCATGGGCCCAAAGAAAGAATTAAGAAAAAGATTGTAGAAAAATACAAAAGTGGTGGTGGTAGAGGGTGGTAGTGGGTGGTAGTGGGTGTGATAGTGGTAGTGTCTCAAGCTGGTCCTAGTGCCATTAAAAAACAAAGAAGGGAAGTAACCCCAGAAAAGGACTTGGTACCTGAAGTCTTTATGGAAGGGGATTCCCCTTCCAAACAATAGTGTAACTTCATCCTCTCCCCTCCAGACATCACCAGGAGTCTTCAATAAAAGTAAGTGATACAGTGGTACCTCGAGTTACGATATTTTTTCGTTCGAGAATGCTGTTCAAGTGCCATTACCAAACGAATTTATCCCCATAAGGAATAATGTAAAATAGACTAGTCCTTTTACACCCCCAAAAATATACTTACAAAAGCATTTAAAAAAATAAACTTACATAAAAGGGCGATTTTGGGGACCATCGTAACTCGAGGTACCACTGTATACTGTTTACACTTTATTTGTCATTCTTTTATGTACCTATGGAAATCTATATTTCATGTAAAAAAAATTATTTTTTTGGTAATCCTTTTGGTCTGGAACGGATTAATTGGATTTCCATTATTTCTTATGGGGAAAATGGATTCGTCATTCGTGAATTTCGCCTTTCAGCAGACTCTCTGAACGGATTAATCACGAAACTCGAGGGTCCACTGCACAAGTTACGTAATTAGAAGATTTACATGCCATCTTCAATATTCACAAAATGTAAAGAAAACATACTGTACTAATGAAGCAAACATTTTTAAATGAAGAAAGAACGGTACTTGTATTGTTAAAGTAGTTTACATACATTCTGGGATATACTACCTCCACTCACATAATAGCCAATAGCAAAAAAATGAACAGTTTTGAAAAATCATGACCAAATTAAGAAATGAAACAGTAGTCATCAAAACAGGCAACTACAGTGGACCCCCGGTGTTCGTCCATTTTTCGTAACAGAATGCTGTTCAAGTGCCATTACCAACCGAATTTATTCCCTTAAGAAATAATGTAAAGTAGACTAGTCCTTTTAGATTCCCAAAACTACACTTATAAAAGCATTTAAAAAAATACACTTACATAAAAGGGCGTGTTTTGAGCAGGACGAACACCGGGGGTCCACTGTACACAAGAGGTGCCATGAACAAAATGGAAGATGAAACACATGATCAGCAAAAATATCAATGCAATAGATTCAAGGAGATAAATTACAGAATTAAACATTAAACCAAGCAAGCATTTCTCTACCAGCAACACAATTTGCTAGGCTCCCTTTATGAAAGTATCATGCACTGTGCATGAAAATACTGACTTTCACATGTTATATAGGCTTTACCTCATGTCGTGTGTCAACAATACGAATTCCAAGTTTTTCAGCTGCAACAAGAATGGGAGAAATATGTCCACCAGGCAGTGTGAAAATTTGATGCACACCATGTGACTGTAGAACCTCTGCAACTAATTCTCCTCCATGGCGTTTGCTGCTCTTATCGACCTGCAAGCAAAATATCTGTCATCTAAATATTTCACAAAATTTACAGACTGTGGGGTAGTAATGGAGCAGTTTAGTCATTTAAATAATATTTACTATTACTTTACAAAATAATCAATACTGCAAATATCTATGGTAACCAAACTTTAATTTAGCTATATTCACTACACTGGTGCCAGAATATAAACATCAAAAAATAGAGTAATAGACAAGTCTTAAACCTACAAATATTGAAGATAAAAAATGTACTCTCAAAAACTAAATCTGATGACTGAGTAATTTCAATATTCTACATATTAATAATGTATTACACTAACACTAGAGCTTACTAATATCATTTTTTTTTTTTTACATCAGCAAGCTTGGAATTGTTCACTCTAAAACTGCTTACTTTTACCAATAATATTTTGTCTAATATAGGTAGTCCCTAAGTCCTCATTGAACTTTGGGGGGAAGGAAAATGCTAACTAAAAGGCAACCAAAACAAGGTACGACTTTCTTTCCGCAAATTAATTATTTTATCAATGAACCACTAAAATTAATTTACCAACTCGCTTTTGTTGAAATACAAACAACTGTATCATTTGAGCAAAGAAGCCAAATTCCACAGCTAGTAAGCTAATGGAGGAGTATACATTCTTAGACTAACTTGCCCCTTGTTTTGATTAGCCTTCTATCTCATATCAAAATGCCATGTTAACCCATAATGTATATTTTTCAACATTATTTGTACAGTTTAAATTATTTATTTTTTATGGCTAAAATTAGATCTGCTCTTTATTAACACACTGGCCAACTCCCACAGAGGTAAGGTATCTTTATTTTAGTACAGCCTCTCGTCACTTAGCGACATGTGTACTCGTTTACCAACGACTCGGACTTACGATGGGCTCTGACCAATATGTACGTATACCTAAATAATGTACAGTGGACCCCAGGTTTACGTTATTAATTCGTTCCAGAATGCTGTTCAAGTACTGTTACCAAACGAATTTGTTCCCATAAGGAATAATGTAAATTATATTAGTCCTTTTAGACCCCCAAAAATACACTTAGAAAAGCACTTACAAAAATACACTTACATAATTGTTCGAGTTTGGAGCTGTACATAAACCGGGGGTCCACTGTATAGAGCTGATTTCCTCTATTCTGTTTATTACAATATACAGTGGACCCCCGAGTAACGAAAAAACTTCATTCCAGAAGCCTGCTCAAGTGCCATTACCGAACGAATTTACTCCCTTAAGGAATAATGTCACGTAGGTTAGTCTATTTCAGACCCCCAAAAATACACTTCCACAAGCACTTACAATATTATACTTACAAAACTGTACGATTTCCGGGGTGTTCGTTACTCGGGGGTCCACTGTACAGTAAACCACTGTACAAACATTTAAAAATTATACCAGAAATGTTATAAATGGTGCAAAGGCGACATTAAAACAATATCAAAGATGGTTAACACAAAACCACAACCATTATAGTTTAGTTTACAGAAGTGGTTTTAGGAACGAAACTCCGTCGTTAAGTGATGAGAGGCTGTACTGTACGTACTATAAACGGGGCTCAATGAGAAAACCGGACTGCTTAATGAAATTTCATAACATGGATTGCTTTCTAATAATACCTTTGTTAAGCAGGAATAATCTGTCAAAGAAATGTATTATGTATATTCTAAAAATTCTTTTGTGTTAGTAAATTATCTAATTTTTTTAAAGATCTCCAAAAGCATAAAGTAATTTGCACAAGTTGCATTCTAATATCCATGTCCAAAGTGAATAATAATAAACTGTACTTAAAAATAATTTAACCTTTCCATTAAAATCATTGTATGTACAGTAATTTTATCTCAAGGGGAAAGTAAGTAAAGTTCCGACTATAATTTTTTTTGTTACAGTACAGTAGTACGTATATGAAAAAACTCAAGAACATTTTCTCACGATTAGAAATCGAAAAAAGCAATGATCAGCAATACAGCAAATTAAACCAACCTTGTGCAACCAAATATATGGAAGATGAAACTTGGATAAGATGGCCCCTATACCCAAACCAATGAGGGTTGTGGAAGCAAACAGAGTGAACAGTGGTAATAAGCTGTCATCCATCTTGTACACTGCAAGACTGCCTTACTCATCCTAAGTCAAAATTAGTTTAATTAAAACAAAATTTATAAACTGATAAATAATTATGTAAAATAGTTTAATTTTAATCCTGCAATACAAAGGTTTGAGTATTTTCCAGTCCTACTGAATTACCGTTTTTACATGTCAGAGTCTAACTACCATAGGTGCTTTTATGTACACACTGTACATACTTCAAATAAAACCAAAATGAAATAAATTGGTGATAAATCACATGTCATATATCTGACCACAATGAGGCTGGGCCAGCATCACTGAAGAGACTGTTTGTACAACAAACAGTCTAATCATATTTTAACCCATGAAATCATAACATGATTGCAAACAAACCATGGAACAGGTGGGGTTTGAACTGATGGTGAGCGAGTTATAAAACTCCAGGCCAGTGCATAAGCCACTGGGCCAGCTGGCTATAATAAGATTCATTCAACTAAGTGTATTGTAGCCAGTTGGCCAAGTGGCTTACATCCTGGCCTGGAGTTGGAAAATTCTCATGTTTAACCACATTTCCCTAAATGCATAACAAATTATTTTTTTTAATGATTACCTTAAAAACCTCTCATAAATGGACCTTTCAGTAATGGATTTTGGAAATTTTAGACCAAAAACTTGGTCGGATAAATACTGGAAGTATCAGACAAAACGGGGAAAAAAAGTAATTCCGGATTTTATCTGTAGGAATAGCGTTCGGTTGTCTTCTGAAGTATCAGACCAAGTTAGACGATTTCAATGTTTGTCCGTTAGGCCAAAGCTGCCACATCTAGGACCTGTCTGATTTCACCATTTCTCAAGTTGTCAGGTACCCATGGTAGTTTACGGTTTGTGCTCACTCGTGTATAACTCGTCATTCAGTCTCCAATTCTTCCCTGGATTTAGTGTTTTTTGTGACTTTATTAACAAATTAAGTACTAAAGTGTATTTAACAATGGCTTTTAAAGCAAGTGGCGATGCCAAGATGGAATGTGGTTTTCAGTGTTAAGCAGAAACTTGAACTAATAAATAAAACTAAGCTCTAAGCCCACAAGCGTCATACAGTTGAAGTAATAAAAAATGTTAAGTCTGACATCTCAGTGGCATGAACATTTGAGGAATATAAGAAACAATGTTTGATAGCCATAACAACCATCTACATTTTCACTAGTAGAGGTTTAAAGTTCCTCTGATTAAAGGTTATTCCAAGTCGCCACTATCATTCATGCCATTTTACACCTCATCTCTCCAGGTAACGAAGTAAAATTACTGCAAATTACATGCAACCTAATCTGCTGTATAAGTGGGGCCTGCCTGTACACTATTAGAAATAAATTTGTAATAAATTGATAGTATAATCTACACCTAGGATGTGTATTACAGTAACTGTGTTTAAGTGTTCTCCCTTGACTGAAGTTCCTTATGCAGCTCAAAGAGGTATCTCTTTGCTCTTTGTTACAGCATTCAGATCATAATTTAAAAAAGCTACAACTTTTAATCAGGGGCAATGTGAGACACACAGTAGTCTCCCAATAGCTGCTGCCCATGTTCACCGAGCAGTAAGTGGATACCTGTGAGTAGGAGAGTTGTGGATTGCATCCTAGGGAGAGTACCTGAGAACCCCACTGTAAATAATCCACTGCTTGGCTTTATCATTTATTAACTCTCTGGTGTTAATAATTAAAAACTTTCATCTTTCAAGTGAGTTAGGTAAAAGATTTTTAGATTGTAAATTTTATAATCCACATGTAGATAAATATACATAGCTATTATTAGAAATGTACAGCTTTCCTAGGTTAAGTCATCATAGCATGCACTTTTTGTATGATACAAATATGAATACAAATTACTATTGTTTGTACTAAAATTATGTTAAGGATGATATACTGTAAACACAAAATCTAAAAGGAGACATAAAACAAATATCTTGCTGGTAATAAATAATTCTGAGGACACTGGGGTTGTCCTCAAATTATTTTTTTATACTGTATCTACATTCTACAATATCGAATGTTGGGACTAATGTAATGACAGGTGTGGTCAACACAGGTACAATAGGGTAGCGACAGGTGTGGTCAACACAGGTACAACAGGGTAGCGACAGGTGTGGTCAACACAGGTACAACAGGGTAGCGACAGGTGTGGTCAACACAGGTACAACAGGGTAGTGACAGGTGTGGTCAACACAGGTACAACAGGGTAGTGACAGGTGTGGTCAACACAGGTACAACAGGAGGACAGTGGTAACACAGGTACAACAGGGTAGTGACAGGTGTGGTCAACACAGGTACAACAGGGTAGTGACAGGTGTGGTCAACACAGGTACAATAGGGTAGTGACAGGTGTGTCAACACAGGTACAATAGTGTAGTGACAGGTGTGTCAACACAGGTACAATAGTGTAGTGACAGGTGTGTCAACACAGGTACAGCAGGTGTGTCAACACAGGTACATCACAGACAGGTGTGGTCACACAGTACAATAGTAGCAACAGTGTGGTCACACACAGGTACAAAGTGCAGACAGGTGTGGTCAACACAGGTACGAACAGTCGACAGGTGTGGTCACAACAGGTACAACAGTGAGACAGGTGTGGTCACAACACAGGGAGTGACAGGTGTGTCAACACAGGTAGAGACAGTGTCACGACAGGTGTGAAGGTCACCAGACACAGGTGAAAGCAGAAAGTGTCACACAGCAGAAGGTGTGGTCACCAAAGTACACAGTGCAGACAGGTGTGGTCACCAACACAGGTAGAACAGTGCAGACAGGTGTGGTCACCACGAGGTACAACAGTGCAGACAGGTGTGGTCACCAAACAGGTAGAACAGTGCAGACAGGTGTGGTCACCAACAGGTACAACAGTGCAGACAGGTGTGGTCACCAACACAGCTACAACAGTAGTGATAACAAGCACTCCTGGCCGGGACAAAGGTTATTGTGAGGTAGTTTAATAATATCACTCTTCACTCAGCTGTCTCCAGCTCTCACTCATATATTATACACTTCAAACATTGCTCAATATTTGACTCTCTATAGCAAAGTAATAATAATAAAAATTATAATAAGTTATGGTAAACTAAGCGACCATAAACAAAAATATGCGAATCTAGACAATTATAACTTGTTAAAACAACTTTTTTATTAGTATATTCAGGTCCAGTTCTCAATTCAATATACAATACTTCATTACCATTGTAACTTGCCTAGCAAAGAGGTTGGCGTCTAGTCCCTGGGCCTATTACATGCCTCTTAGTTCTTTGACTACCGGTCAGAGGCTGGGTATGAGTATGTAGTGCGTAATAGACATCAAGCCAAATTAATTTAAAAGTTTAAATTATAAAATCGTCTTATATATTAATTTATGCAGAAATTAGCCTAGAATAACCCAATAAACTTATTTCAATCCGAATTATGTGCAACAGTAGCAATCAGTGAAGAGGCGGGGCCAGGAGCTATGATTCGACCCCTGCAACCACAAATAGGTGAGTACAAATAGGTGAGTACACACACGCATATATACAACAGGCCTAGTGTCTAATCGACATGTGCCTAGGACAAAATGGTAACTAACGCACACACGTGGCCTGGTGGCTAAAGCTCTCGCTTCACGCACGGAGGGCCCGGGTTCGATTCCCGGCGGGGTGGAAACATTTTGAAGTGTTTCCTTACACACACAAATACAACAGGCCTAGTGTCTAATCGACATGTGCCTAGGACAAAATGGTAAATGGTAACTAACACACACGACACTGAAAGACAGGAGAGATAGAGGGGATATGATAACGACATATAAAATACTGAGAGGAATAGACAAGGTGGACAGAGACAGAATGTTCCAGAGGTGGGACACAGCAACAAGGGGTCACAGTTGGAAGCTGAACACTCAGATGAACCACAGGGATGTTAGGAAGTATTTCTTCAGTCACATAGTTGTCAGTAAGTGGAATAGTCTGGAAAGTGATGTAGTGGAGGCAGGATCCATACATACCTTTAAGGAGAGGTATGATAAAGCTCATGGAGCTGGTAGAGTGATCGAGAAGCGGCCAGTGAAAAGGCGAGGCCAGGAGCTATGACTCGACCCCTGCAACCACAACTAGGTGAGTACACACACACACACACACACATACAACAGGCCTAGTGTCTAATTGACGTGTGCCTAGGACAAAATGGTAACTAACTAACACGTACCCCCCAGACTACAGTTTTAGAAAAGAAGTTGAAGGTTTGGTATACAAATGCAGATGGAATAACAAATAAATGTGAGGAGTGGCAGTTTAGTTTAATATGTTTATTATGCACCCCATACCCATCCTGTGGGCGGTAGTCAAAAGATTACAGAGGTACATAATGGGTCCAGGGACTGGACTCCAAAGTTTTGATAGCTGAACAAGTTACAGCGGTAATGAACTAGATCTGGTCACAATTATGACCAAGTTTCGAAGGTAATGAGCTCCAGGTAGAGCTGGTCACAATCATGACAAGTTACAAAGGTAATGAGCTCCAGGTAGAGCTGGTCACAATCATGACAGTTACAAAGGTAATGAATCATAAACACGTCCAAACATGGTTACAATCATGAACAAATTACAGAGTAATGAGCAATTAACAACAGGAGTGCATAAAAGAATAAAGGAGACATCCCCAGACATAATAGCACTCACAGAAACGAAACTCACCAGGATGATAACAGACGCAATCTTTCCACCCGGATATCAAATCCTCAGGAAAGATAGAGGGAGCAGAGGGGGAGGAGTTGCATTGCTCATTAAGAACAGGTGGGGATTTGAGGAAGTGGAAGGAATGGATGGAATGGGCAAAAGGGACTACATAGTAGGAACAATCCAGTCTGAGGGCCATAAGGTGGTAATTGCTGTATTGTACAACCTGCCACAGAACTGCAGGAGGCCAAGAGAAGAATAAGACGAGAGCAACATAGCAATGGTAGACACACTAGCCGAGGTGGCCAGAAGAGCTCACATGGGGAGAGCAAAGTTACTAGTTATGGGTGATTTCAATCACAAGGGGATTGATTGGGAAAACCTGGAGCCCAATGGGGGTCCTGAATCATGGAGAGCCAAGATGATAGATGTGGTACTGGAAAACCTCATGCATCAACATGTTAGAGACACTACCAGAGAGAGGTGAGGATGATCCAACAAGACTGGACCTAGTATTCACCTTTAGTAGTTCGGACATAGAGGATATCACATACGAAAGGTCCCTTGGAGCTAGTGATCATGTGGTTCTGTTTTTTTTTATTATATAGTTGAGCTACAAGTGGAGAGCGCTGTATGACCCCTGTGGTTTAGCTCTTCTTTTGATTATAATAATACAAGTGGAGAGGGGAGCAGGAATAGGACGGGAAAAACGAAACTACAAAAGGGGGGACTACACAGGCATGAGGAACTTCCTACAAGATGTTCAGTGGGAGAGAGAATTGGCAGGAAAACCAGTAAAAGAAATGATGGGCTATGTGACAACAAAATGCAAGGAGGCAGAGGAGAGGTTTGTTCCCAAGAGAAACAGAAGTAATGGGAAGACCAGAACGAGTTCTTGGTTCACCCAAAGGTGTAGGGAGGCAAAAACTAAGTGCATTAGAGAATGGAAAAAATACAGAAGACAAAGGACCCAGGAAAATAAAGAGATTAGCTGAAGAGCCAGAAACGAATATGCACAGGTAAGAAGGAGACTCAAAGGGCAATACGAAATGACATAGAATCAAAGTCAAGTCTGACCCAGCTGTTGTATAGCCACATCAGGCGGAAAACAACAGTCAAGGACCAGGTAATCAGGCTGAGGAAGGAAGGTGGGGAGTTCATAAGAAACGACCAAGAGGTCGAAACACGGCTGGAACCAGTGTAGAAGCCTTCAAGAGGAAACTGGACAAATATCTTCACCAGGTGCCAGATCAACCAGGCTGTGATGGATATGTGGGGCAGCGGGCCTCCAGCAGCAACAGCCTCGTTGACCAGGCAAGCACCAGACGAGCCTGGCCCATGGCCGGGCTCAGAGAGTAGATACTCTCGAAACTCTTCAAAGGTATATCAAAGGTATCAAAGGTATGTGAGGCACTCAACATGAGATTTAAAGAAGTATTTACAGAGGAGACAGGAAGGACTCCAGGAATTCAGAATAGGGAGGTACACCAACAAGTGCTGGATGAAATGCACACAACCGAGGAGGTGAAGAAGCTGCTATGTGAACTCGATACCTCAAAAGCGGTGGGACCAGACAACATCTCTCCATGTGTCCTCAGAGAGGGAGCAGAGATGTTGAGTGTGCCACTTACAAAAATCTTTAACACATCCATTGAAACTGGGCAACTACCTGAGGTGTGGAAGATGGCAAATGAAGTCCCAATTTTTAAGGAAGGAGACAGACAAGAGGCATTAAACTACAGACCTGTGTCACAGATGTGTATAGTATGCAATGTCATGGAGAAGATCATCAGGAGGAGAGTGGTGAAGCACCTAGAAAGACACAAGCTTATAAACGACAACCAGCACGGTTTCAGGGAAGGAAAAGCCTGTGTCATAAATCTACTGGAGTTTTATGACAAGGTAACAGAAGTAAGACACGAGAGAGAGGGGTGGATAGACTGTATTTTCTTGGACTGCAAGAAGGCGGTCGACACAGTTCCTCACCTGAGGTTAATGCAAAAGCTAGAGGATCAGGCACACGTAACAGGAAAGGCACTGCAATGGATCAGAGAATATCTGACAGGGAGGCAACAACGAGTCATGGTACGTGACGAGGTGTCAGAGTGGGCACCTGTGACGAGTGGGGTTCCACAGGGGTCAGTCCTAGGACCTGTGCTGTTTTTGGTATATGTTAATGACATAATGGAAGGGATAGACTCAGAAGTGTCCCTGTTTGCAGATGATGTGAAGTTAATGAGAAGAATTAAATCAGGCGAGGATCAGGCAGGACTACAAAGAGACCTGGACAGGCTACAAGCCTGGTCCAGTAACTGGCTCCATGAATTTAACCCTGCCAAATGCAAAGTCATGAAGATCGGGGAAGGGCAAAGAAGACCGCAGACAGAGTATAGTCTAGGTGGCCAAAAACTGCAAACCTCACTCAAGGAAAAAGATCTCGGGGTGAGTATAATACCGAGCACATCTCCTGAGGCACACATCAATCAGATAACTGCTGCAGCACACGGGCGTCTGGCAAACCTAAGAATAGCTTTCCAATACCTCACTAAGGAGTCGTTCAAGACTCTGTACACCATATACGTCAGGCCCATACTGGAGTATACAGCACCAGTTTGGAACCCACACCTGGTCAAACACGTCAAGAAATTAGAGAAAGTGCAAAGGTTTGCAACAAGGCTAGTTCCAGAGCTAAGGGTAATGCCATACGAAGAAAGGTTAGGGAAATCGGCCTGACGACACTGGAGGATAGGAGGGTTAAGGGAGACATGATAAAGACATACAAAATACTGCGAGGAATTGACAAGGTGAACAGAGACAGGATGTTCCAGAGATGGGATACAAAAGATTCATATGAGTTATAGGGATGTTAGGAAGAATTTCTTCAGTCATAGAGTTGTCAGGAAGTGTAATAGCCTAGAAAGTGACGTCTACCTGGAGAGAATTCCAGGGGTCAACGCCCCCGCGGCCCGGTCTGTGACCAGGCCTCTTGTTGGACCAGAGCCTGATCAACCAGGCTGTTACTACTGGCCGCACGCAGTCCAACGTACGAACCACAGCCCGGCTGATCAGGTACCGACTTGAGGTGCCTGTCCAGTGCCTGCTTGAAGACAGCCAGGGGCTTGTTGGTAATCCCCCTGATGTATGCTGGGAGGCAGTTGAACAATCTTGGGCCCCTCACACTTATTGTGTTGTCCCTCAACGTGCTAGTGGCACCCCTGCTCTTCATTGGGGGAATGTTACATCGCCTGCCGAGTCTTTTGCTTTCGTACGGAGTGATTTTTGTGTGCAAGTTTGGTACTAAGCCCTCGAGAATTTTCCATGTGTATATAATAATGTATCTCTCCCGCCTGCGTTCTAGAGAGTACAGGTTTAGGAACTTCAAGCGTTCCCAGTAGTTGAGGTGGTTTATCGCACTTAGTGGAAGCAGGAACCATACATAGTTTTAAGACGAGGTTTGATAAAGCTCATGGAGTAGGGAGAGAGAGTGACCAAGTAGAGACTAGAGATCACTGAAGAGGCAGGGGCCAGGAGCTATGACTCGACCCCAGCAACCAAAAATAGGAGAGTACACACATACATACATTTTTTATTTATTTATTAACACATCGGCCGAATCCCACCAAGGCAGGGTGGCCCGAAAAAGAAAAACTTTCATCATTCACTCCATCACTGTCTTGCCAGAGGCGCACTTACACTACAGTTATAAAACTGCAACATTAACACCCCTCCTTCAGAGTGCAGACACTGTACTTCCCATCTCCAGGACTCAAGTCCGGCCTGCCGGTTTCCCTGAATCCCTTCATAAATGTTACTTTGCTCACACTCCAACAGCACGTCAAGTATTAAAAACCATTTGTCTCCATTCACTCCTATCAAATACGCTCACGCATGCTTGCTGGAAATCCGAGCCCCTCGCACACAAAACCTCTTTTACCCCCTCCCTCCAACCTTTCTTAGGCCGGCCCCTACCCCGCCTTCTCTCCACTACAGATTTATACACTCTTGAAGTCATTCTGTTTCGTTCTATTCTCTCTACATGTCCGAACCACCTCAACAACCCCTCCTCAGCCCTCTGGATAATAGTTTTGGTAATCCCGCACCTCCTCCTAATTTCCAAACTCCGAATTCTCTGCATTATATTCACACCACACATTGACCTCAGACATGACATCTCCACTACCTCCAGCCTTCTCCTTGTTGCGACATTCATCACCCATGCATCACACCCATATAAGAGTTGGTATAACTATACTCTCATACATTCCACTCTTTACTTCCATGGACAAAGTTCTTTGTCTCCACAGACTCCTAAGTGCACCACTTACCCTTTTCCCCTCATCAATTCTATGATTCACTTCATCCTTCATAGACCCATCTGCTGACATGTCCACTCCCAAATATCTGAATACATTCACCTCCTCCATACTCTCTCCCTCCAATCTGATATCCAATCTTTCATCACCTAATCTTTTTGTTATCCTCATCACCTTACTCTTTCCTATATTCACATACATGTATACATATATACATTATATATATATATATATATATATATATATATATATATATATATATATATATATATATATATATATATATATATATATATATATATATATATATATATATTTCTTTCTTTCAACACGTCGGCCGTTTCCCACCGAGGCAGGGTGGCCCAAAAGGAAAAACGAAAGTTTCTCCTTTTATATTTAGTAATATATACAAGAGAAGGGGTTACTAGCCCCTTGGTCCCGGCATTTTAGTCGCCTCTTACGACACGCATGGCTTACGGAGGAAGAATTCTGTTCTACTTCCCCATGGAGATAAGAGGAAATAAGAACAAGAACTAGTAAGAAAGTAGAAGAAAACCCAGAGGTATGTGTATATATATATATATGCTTGTACATGTATGTGTAGTGTGACCTAAGTGTAAGCAGAAGTAGCAAGATGTACCTGAAATCTTGCATGTTTATGAGACAGAAAAAAGACACCAGCAATCCTACCATCATGTAAAACAATTACAGGCTTTCGTTTTACACTCACTTGGCAGGACGGTAGTACCTCCCTGGGCGGTTGCTGTCTACCAACCTTACTATATATATATATATATATATATATATATATATATATATATATATATATATATATATATATATATATATACAAAACAACTACAGGGGAAATTGAATAATAGCTCTAGATCTTTCGTGTTACAATCAACATATCATCAGGAGCCTACAAAGTTGCAGTAATGAGTAAGAAATCTCAGCAGGTTCGTTCCAAAAGACGCTTAGCCAGCGTCCTATAGGTAACTGCCTCAATAATCCAAGAAAGTTATACATATACAGTATTCCATAAACTCAGCTCCCTCTTCCTCAATGAACGCAAAGGGTGCAGAGTGGTTGCTAGGGACGGTTGTTAGGGCGGGTTGCTAGGGACGGTTGCTAGGGACGCTGCATCACGCTAGCTGGACGCAGTCACAGCGACAACAAACCTCTCAGCTCACTGCACTATAAAGGGTATAAGGGAGAATAAGACGGTGGGGCAACACTATTTCTCGTTCAGGTAATAATAGTTTCTTATTTATTCACATACCACATTGTCCAGTATAACAAATTAAACTTAAGTGTAAACTTAATACATTTTGGTCGTTGCAATGATCCGAGAAAGGTATTCCATATATCGGATTATATCCTGTAATCCAGACCACCTCAATCCACACAAGAGGGATAGCAGTTTAACCTCTAAACCCTCAGGAGGCAGAGGACCTGCAGCTAATTTTCCTAAAGAGATCCAGGGGTTATAGTTCGACCCTCCATTATGAGGTCCAGGAACTGGACAAATTGAGACGAACACAGGGTCAAAATCAGTCCAATCTTTTCTCTAAGTAAGATTTGTCAGCATTTAGGGTAAGTAAATATGCATGTAATTAAGTACAAATTTCTTACAATGATGTTGACGAAACACAAATGTTATGTGCAAATATTTGTCACTGACTTTTTTGGGTTATGCTAGGTTCTCTACACGTATGTTGCCATGCATGATAATCTATGTAACTGTATTTGTGTATACCTGAATAAACTTACTTACATTAAAAACGAGAATTTTTATTATTTTTCGCTGTTATTTTTTCATTTACATTCTATTAAAACTTCTCTACAATCTTTCTAATAATTTTTTTTATCTTTTTATTAAAAGATTCCATTTTGATAAAACTGGCAAGAAAGTCGGCAAATTGGCACCCACAAAACCCAAAATAAATACAAAAATACTTCCAATTAGGATACTTTCTTATTGAGGGTTTGAAGACGATAAGAAGAGGCATTCTCTAGCTATGACATTTGAAACAATTTACCTAATAAAATTCGCAAAATTAAAATTTCGCAAACTGATTTTTTGCATTATTGCATTATTTTGCTTTGATGCTGGTGAGGGGTTCGTGATCCAAGGAACTGGACTTACCGTCCTCTTGCATGAATGGAATCTGAATGTCTCCCGTTCCACAGGCGCTATATGACCCCCCCTACGGGTTTAGCGCTTTCCCTGATGAAAAAAAAACAATTATAAACGGCCTCAATCATTAATTTCTGATGTACCGTAAGAAATGGACAAAACCTAATTTTCTTTAAGGAACAGCCTTCGTAGCTGCACCCGTCGAGGGGGGTTCCTTGACGCTGGTGAGGGGCTCTTGATCTAGGGAATTGTATCTGTGCTCCAGTTCCCTAAATTAAGCCTGAATACCTTCCATCCCCCCCCCACAAGCGCTGTATAATCCTACGGGTTTAGCGCTTCCCCATAATAATAATAATAATAATAATAATAATAATAATAATAATAATAATAATAATAATAATTTGTAGTTGCAAATTTTGTTGGATTCTGTGCAATAACTAGAGAATGCATCTTCAGGTCAGCTTTAAACTTTTAGTGCTGGTGTGTTTTCCCATAAGGAAACTTCACTTGATGTTGTGTAAGTTATAATGTGCCGATTTTATTAATTAAGTTGATTTCTGTGGAATAACTGGAGTATGTCTCTTCTGGTCAGAAATAAGTCACAGTGACTGACTTTATTTGGTTATTCTATGTTAAATCCACATAATGACGACCCTCCTCAAATCGCTTATTCTCTCTAGGCTGGAGTATTGCTGTATACTAACGGCCCCTTTCAAGGCAGGCGAAATTACAGACCTGGAGAATATACAGAGAACTTTCACTGCACATATAAGTACAATAAAGCACCTAAATTACTGGGAACGGTTGAAGTCCCTTGACCTGTACTCCTTGGAAGGCAGGCGAGAAAGATACATTATAATATATACTTGAAAAATCCTAGAGGGACTAGTACCAAATCTGCACACGGAAATTACTCCCTACGAAAGCAAAAGACTCGGCAGGCGGTGCAACACTTCCCCTTCTCCAATTAAAAGCAGCGGCGCCATGAGTACGCAAGAGACAACACAATGTCAGGGGGATTACCAATAGACTCCTAACTGTTTTCAAGAGGGAACTGAACAAGCACTTAAAGTCAGTACCTGACCAGCCTGGCTGTGGGTCGTACGTTGGTTTGCGTGCAGCCAGCAGTAACAGCCGAGTTGATCAGGCCTTGATCCACCGCGAGGCCTGGACTGTTCCGCGGGGGCGTTGACCCCCGGAACATCCTCCAGGTATACTCATTTTTCACATGCAACCAAAAGTTTGATAAGTTGTACTGAATGAAACTTGACCTCAGTGAGGTGTCGCACTAAAGTTCGACAAGACCATTTTTTTTTATTTGCAGTTAAGTCTTATTAATTTTTATACATCTACAAGAAATGATACCTAATACACTTGTTATTGGCACCATAAGAGGGAAAATAATCCCTAAAACTTGTATTTCTTCAGTTTATCCTTATCATCCTTATCGTGAGTAATTATACATTTTTATACTGCAGCCTCTTGAAATTTTGAACTTAGCTCACGGACTCCCAGGGCTGTACGTCAGTTTGCGTGCATCCATCAGTAACAGCCTGGTTGATCAGACCCTGATCCACCACGAGGCCTGGTCTCAGACCGAGTCGCGGGGGCGTTGACCCCCGAAACCCTCTGCGGGTGAACTCCAGGGTCCGCGGACCACAGCCTGACAACCGCTGTCTTAAGAGGTAGGAAAAAACATAAGACAGCAACAGTCTGATGTTTGATCCTGCGTGGCTTGGCTAACAATATATATTTATCAATAATTCTAAAATTTATTTTGATAAAAATTTGTTTTTCTTTATTTTCTACCAACATTTGTATACGCTTTCTGAGGACCGTATATCCAACTGTAGTACTGTAATGACAAACAATATATCACGACAATCTTGTGATAAGATAAGATTTTGTTCGGATTTTTAACCCCGTATTGTTAGCCACCCAGGATAACCAGAAAGTCAGTGCGTCATCGAGGTACTTATTTCCACTGGGGAAATAAGTCCCTCGATGACGCACTGACTTTCTTGGGTTTTCCTGGGTGCGACCCACACCAGTCGACTAACACTCAGGTACCTACTTGCTAGGTGAACAGGTGTAAGGAAACGCGTCCAATGTTTCTACCCCTACCGGGAATCGAACCCGGACCTCAGCTCGTGAAGCGAGAGCTTAGCCAGCCAGGCCACGAGGCAGAAGAGCGTTACGGTGAAGATGATCATGTCTTTAATTAAAAATATATCAGTGCAATATCCCATGAAATGAACCTTGGCTGTTATATTTTCCATGACACAGAAGTGACAGAGATTGAAGAAGGATGAAGGTAGAGAAGTCAGTGATGCGACACCAGCCTGACGACTGGCACCGGAACAACTCTTCCCTCCGTCAGGCCAGTGAAGACACCTGCACCACCTCTCACAACCTCCGTCATCAGTCACATCACCTCCGAGACCAGGTAGGAGGTCACAAAATTTGTTGATCCAAGTTCATGATATTGTTTACAATTATATGGTGATGTAGTTTTATTGATGGGACATTCAGCCTGATAATGACCCTTTTAAGTTTTGCAATAACTGCACATTAAGGAGAGAAATTAGACAACTCAAAATGAAACAGGAATGTGTAGTGAGAAAATATAGTTAACTAATTTGGACTGCACTGCGAGAGAGCCCTTAAAGTACTGCAACAAAAACCACTAACTGTACATCAATATACGTATGTTTCATTTTCATATCGTATGCATTTTATTGCATCATACTAATTACATTGTCTTTTCATTTACTTGAAATAAACGTTATCTGAACAGAGATAATTAAGCTTGGCAAGTGTGTGTATACAGATGCGGAACAAGACATGGTGGGACCAGGATGACAATACAACTCGCCTTCAAGACCGTATCTACGAGCTACAGCGAGTCACTAATGACCTACAACGATCACTCGAGCAGGTCACCAAACTTCACTCTTTATTTCTCATTGCGACCTCATTCAGTGCATCAAGAAGTTTTAATTTATGCTAACAACTAGGCATGTAGTGAAAGACTGACCTTACATTTTGTTTTAATGTTCTAAAATAAGATCTCTACACGTTAAACCTAAGTAGCATGCAGTGTGACAACAGCCTAATCACATCAGAAAAATATAAGTTACTTGGTATAAGTGCATGACTGCATGTACAACTGTCAAAATTTTATACTGTGCTATATACATTGTTGACACATAAACTGAAGGAACATGATAAACTAGATGAGTACCCAGACCACCTTGTTCCTCCTCTTACTGTTGCAGGTCACCGAGGAGATCAGGAAGCTGGAGGCGGCCAAGGAAACGACGGAAGCGGAGACGGAGGCGCGGATTGCTCCCCTCAACACGGCCATGGAGTGTCTCACACTGAGGGAGAGGCGCAGGGAGGCAGATCTTGTGCATGATCAACCGGAGGTACATACCCCCTTCTACAACCCACTGTTTAATATGACATAAGATTTAGAAGAGAAGATATGTTAAGGAAAAGGATGGGAAGGGGAGGGAGTTAGGTCGAGTATTAGCATACTGTTAACCGCAGCACTGCACATTTTTGTTATATAAATCAGACAAAATATATTTAACACAGCGCTGAAACGAATTACGATCATTCGAAAATACTCGCTTATCGAGCCTCAATGCCTTATCAAGACTGTTGTGTTTATCTGGCCGCTGATACACGGAGATAGCATAAGAACGAAGGAACACTACAACAGTAGGCCTATTGGCCCCATGTTGTGTAGGTCCAACTCACCCCCCCTCCACATCCACTCAATGAACCCGTCGAACTAGTATATATTTATCCAAAGTTCGTGCCGCCTCAGTGACGTTTCCTGGTAGTTTGTTCGACTCATCCAGTACTTTCTAACATCCTTTCTAAATTTAAATTTCTCCAATTTGAATCCATTGTTCGAGTCCTGTCCTGGTTAAATAGTTTTGACACGCTGTTTATATCCCCCTTTATTATTTCTGTTCTTCATTCGTACACTTCAATCATATCTCATCTGATTCTATACCTTTCGTTGGAAAAGTTTCTAATGCATGGAATCAACTAAGTCATCCTTCTCTGTATAATAACAACAATAATCTTTATTTCTACAAGTACATGATGCAACTATTACAGATCTAGCTGACATCACTGACATACTATAAAGTCCTTGGCTATGAAGAGTAATTCGGGCAACTTAGGTTAATCTTGTCCTCCAGGATACGATCCACAACCGTCGTCTAACACCCAGGTACCTACCTACCTACCTACTGCTAGGTGAGCTGGGGTAGTACGTGTAAGGCAACATGCCCAACGCTCACCAGTGCCGGGGATCGGTCCCGGACCCTCAGTGTGTGAGCTGAGGGCGCTGTCAGCCAATCCATCCTGTAATATGGAGACCAGAATTTAGCAGCATAATCATAATGAGATCTGACCAAAGTTATATAAAGTTGAAGTGTGACCTGAAGACTTCCATTATTTATACTTCTTGATATGAAGCCAAGAGTTCTCGTTGCTTTATTGCTAACACTTAAGCACTTTCAATTTTTGCTACTAGAACTCCCAGATCTTTTTTTCGCATTCATTTTTGCTGAGGTTTTCATTGTTTAGCTAATAGTTATTTCCTTTTCTTTATATTCGAACTTACACTTGTCTGCATTGAACTGCCATTTCTATGAGCACAACATCAACTTATCCGGGTTATCCTGAAGCTTTCTAGTGTCCACATCAGAAATTATTTGACGGCATATTTTAGTGTCATCGGCAACCTTATTTATGTTTCTATTTATTTCATCATCAATGTCATTTATGTAGACTGTGAACAACAAGGGTCCTAACATTGACTCCTGTGGCACACCACTGGTTCCCACTCCGATTTCTCTCCATTAATGCAAACTCTCTGCTGCCTATCGGTTAGCCGTGCCTCGAAGCAGATGATTTCTCATATTCCATTTGCCGTTATTTTCTTAATCCACTTTGGTCAAAGATTTTATCAGTTTTTTATTATGTTTGGTTGATTTGGGTCAACGTAAGGTACCCTAAGAGGAAGGATGGAGGTTTTTATTTGGACTATGAACACAGAATTAGAAAACAGGGATAAAGCACTCATTGTAGCTTATTCTCATTGGTGGGTTCTTTGCTCCTCTTGACCAGGATGCGACCCACAAAAGACGACTAACATCTAGATACCTTCCTCTAGGTGAACAGTGTCAACAGGTGCAATGAAACATGCCCAACGTTTCCGTAGTATCAGAATCAAATCCAGGTCCTTCAAACATGAGCTGAAGTTGCTACCACCTGAGTCACAAGGCTAATTAACATTTTTTTATTTTCAATATGGAGTTGGTCCTCCATTTGCATCTAAAACAGTATCAATTCGTCGAGGAACTGATTCATATAGCATTTGAACTGTATCCAGGAGAATTTCGAGCCATTCTTCAAGCAAAACCTGCTCTAACTTCCACAGACGACGGTTGAGGAACTCGGTTCCTCACTTGCTCTTCCAATTGACCCCACAGATGCTCGATAATAATTAGATCCGGCGATTGTGGAAGCCAACCCAAGTGTTCGACTTCACTTTCTTGTTCTCCATGCCAATTTTGAACAACTCTACTGGTGTGAATTGGTACATTATCGTCTTGGAAGACAACGCAAAAAGGGACCTGTAACACATTTAAATTGATTATTCAGTCATTCGACATTTCAATCACCAGGTGTTCATGTTATTTTATCCAACCCCTTGTACATTCTCGGCAATTTTATAACTCGTAGAAAAACGCACGACTTTTGTAGAAGGATGCGCTGAAATAACCTGAATTTTTTAACATGCTGGTCGTCTCCCGCCGAGGCAAGGTGACCCGAAAAAAAGAAACGCTTTCACCATCATTCACACAATCACTGTCTTGCCACAGGCGCGCAGATTACAGTTTAGATGTCTCTCCAAACAGCAAATATCCCAAACCCCTCCTCTAGAGTGCAGGCATTGTACTTTCCACCACCAGAACTCAAGTCCGGCTAACCAGTTTTCCTGAATCCCAAAATATTACCTTCTGACACTCCAACAGCTCATGTCTCAAAACTCATTCGTTTCCACTCCTATCGAACATGCTCACACCTGCCTGCTGTATGTCCAAGCCCCTTGCATATAAAACCTCCTTTACCTCCTCCCTCAATCCTTTCCTAGGATTATCCTTACCGCTCCTTCCCTCCACTCCAAATTATTCTGTTTTGTTCCAGCTTCTCTAAGTGACCAAACTACCTCAACAACCCCTCAGCCCTCTGGATAATACTTTTAGTAACTCCGATCTACGATTTTTTTTTGCAATTTACGCGACACATTGCCCTCAGACGCGACATCTCCACTGCCTCCAGCCTTCTCGTCACTACACACACACCCGCACATATAAAGAGAGGAGCTTAGACGAGTTTGTCCGACTTGGACATTTACAAGTCACACTAACACAAAGGACAGGTGGAAGGGGTATTGCCTGCCTATAAATACCCCTTCCATCTGTCCTTTGTGTTAGTGTGACTTTGTAAATGGTCCAAGTCGGACCGAAACGTCGTCGTAAGCTCCTCTCTTTTTTATGTGTATTGTTCCAGTCACGGTACTGTGCCTTTTTTGTTATTCTCATCACTGCAACATATATAATCCATCCCTCACACCCATATAAGAGTGTTGGTGCCACTATACTCTCATACATTTCCTTCTTTGTCTCCACAGATACCTCAGTGCACCACCCACCTTTTTTCCTTCATCAATTTTATGGTTTACTTCGTCTTTCATATACCCATCCGCCGACACGTCCACTTCCAAATATCTGAACACATTCATTGCCCCCATACTCCCGCCCTCCAATTTTCCCTCACCTAACTCGTTTGGTACCCTCATCACCTTACTCTTATATATGTTCACTTTCAACTTCTGTCTCATAAACACACAAGATAACAGGTGTATCTTGCTACTGCTACTTACACATAGGTCACACTACACATGCATGTACACGTATGTGTATACACACTCATCCGAGTTTTCTATTTTTTTTCTTAATAGTTCTTGTTCTTATTATTTCCTTTCATTCCCATGGGGAAGTGGAATAAAGAATCTTTCCTATGGAAGACATAGTTGTTGTAAAGGCCTACTAAAATGCCGGGAGCAGTGGGCTAATAATACCTTCTCCTGTATAGATTACTCAACATAAGAAAACCTAAAAAAATATATAAATATTTATTAATTTATCAGAGAACCTTACCTGACGTGGGTCTTAATCATGTAATGACTAATTCAATGGGTTAAGAGCATCTTAAAATTTGTATCGCAACTTACATAAGTGTAAGTATATTCTAGACTAGAAGTTAGACTGTGTCCGTAGTAAATCACTTGGCTATCTTCATTGCTGGCGTGTGGATGTTGAAACATATTTTGTGTGAGTAGGCAGAGTGGGGGATTGTAAGTTATCGTGGGAGGTGGATATGCCTTTAGCGACATCAATTTCCCTAGATCATTTGCCCCTAAGTATACGAGAAGCAGCAGTTTTGGCATGCGTCTGGTGCAATCATAATTTGAGTAGCAGGCGATTCCGTAGTGGAAGTGCAGGTGGTGTATTAATGGTGCAGTGGTGGTGTTTACATTGTTCCTCTATTGCGTTTACAATCATTTTGTTTTTCTCTTTTGGTAGGGTAGCCAAAGCACAGCTGTTGAATTGCCTGTGTGCTGATGTTTGGTAAGGTCCCTGTTGGCAGGTGTGGGCTGTCACTGTGAAGTCGTTTCATGCCACAACTCTGACCTTGATGTGTGGCTGAGGGTTTCCTGCACTGTTTTTGGTCATTTGTTTAGTCTGTCGTAGACTGATTGGTACGGAATGAGTACATGCTCAACCATGTTAATAAAGCTAGATGCAGATTTAGCTTAATTTAAACCTTCAGCAGCGGGGAACACAAGACGGCTAAAGGCATGCCATATGTCGCCCCCAACAATATGCTGCACAAACAAAACCTGTCTGTACCCAGTGACTTCTGACCTGCACATCTCCATCACTTAGATGTGTATAAGAATCAGCATGAAAGACACGACTTCCATCCCACGGAGCCGTAGACAAAGGGTCCTGACAATGACGGCCAATAATTTTAATATAAATTGCCTAAATAGTTTTAATAATAATACACTGTAATAATAATAATAAGTGCAGAATTGTGCTGACAGATAGAGCTGCACCAGGAGGTGAAAGTGCTGGAGAGGTCCCGAGCACAACTGGAGAAGGTACTGCTTGAAGCCGTCTCTCACCTAAGGGTTCTTCACGACGCCAAGCAACGACTCCAAGACGATCTCAAGGACAAGGTGTGGTGTGGCTGTAGCATGTGACTAGTGTATGATCTGGTGGTGTACCTCATGATGTAGTGTGGTACTGTACGATGCGAGAAGTTATCATTGTTATAAGTGAGGTGTTGGAACCTTATAGCGATTTTTACAGCAGTAGACATGACAGCAGCAGTGATTTTTTATGCAAAAATTCGAGCTCGCTATTAAAATTGAATGCCTGATATAATCTTGACTCTGGTTTAATCCAAAAATGTTTCTTATCCTCGTTTTTAGGAAAATCTCTCATCTACCATGACGCTTCTAGCTCAGTTCATTAATAATAGTGCTACTCCTTTAAAATTTGAGTACAGAATATGATCTCTTGTCTCTTGGTGATATTGATGCTTTCCAGCATAAAGATGAAGACCATTAACAATGTAGTACGTCCTGCAGCGGGCAGCTCTGGAGGTAGACAAGAGGCAGGAAGCACTCACCGAACACTCGTCACAGATATCCTTCAAGCCGGATCCCCTCAGAGTACCTCAAGGTTTGTGAAGCAGCCAGCTGGAACTGGGTTAAGCTCTCATTTTATTTATCAAACACTGCTGCATATACATACATATAAATAACTAATATAAGTGTAATGAACACTTGTCGATGATAAGAAATAACACATATTGTAGTTATTACTAGCATGTTGAAAGACGACTGAACTCTCTCTTGTCAAGAAGGAATCGCCGCCGTGTTTAGTGATCCCGTTCAATGATAACTTTCCAATAGTTTTTACATATCTTGATAAACTCTCTGTGTACCTTGTGTAACTAATTATTTATATTTCTTGGAAAAGTGACTCCCCAGTTTGTTAGGACAGAAAATTATTATGTCATTCACTTTGTTAAGATGACAATGTTTCTTGATGAAAGGGTACGATGAGCTGTTCTAAATCCATAAATACACCGAAAACTTCCTTACCTTTATCTAAATATTCTTCATTACCTGCTTCTATGTAAACTCTTGGTCTACACATGTTACAAATGCGACATCTAATTGCATAGACATCTACCAAAGAATACTAGAAATATCAACCTCTTGATACGCCTCTAGCATCTAGCCTGCTACTAGCTTTGTAACAGTTTGCCAGAACTCATTGTCAACGCATTATCTTTTACCTTAAAGAGTTTTTATTAACGAAGTGTTCTCGACTTAAAACGTAACTGGCGAAACAAATCCCTAATTAAACTAGTTTTTGACCAACAGAGGCAATAAGCACAGCTTGCTTGAACGGTAAAGGAACCTGTTTGTCAAAACAGGAAAATGCAAAAAGAAACCGTGAGCAGCACAGCGTGAGGAAAGGACACGAAAACAACCAAACCTGGGGACAATCGACATAACCTCCATCCAAGGCCAAGTTACTGAATTTAAGCTCAGCAAATTCTAAACCCTTACTACGACAATGCGTAGATGGTAATAAGATCAAGGTAAGTCAGGCCCCAATTACACTTGGGGGCTGAAACATGGAGAGTGTCTCACGACACAACCTCAGAAATATAAAAAAAATCACCAATTCTAAGAAAAGCTCTGTGAACAGAATTGCACAGTTTTGAGATGTAAGTTCAAGTTCACCAATGGATACATTACCAGAACACTGACTCTGCATTACAAAAGCAGAGGAGAGCAACATTCTCTCAGACAGTAAAGAGAAGTGTTGCCTCGATGAGGTCCACCCAGGGAGAGAGCGAAGCAGCGGCCACAGGTGCAAGGTCATCTCTCCCGGCTTACCACACGCCACAGAAAGCAAACAAGCGAACAAGCAATTTAGCAGCATGGACAGCCAATCAAAACTCTCGAATCTGCCAACACAGAAAGAATAATTTGTGTTATATCCTATCTGTATATGTAGCTCGGCCACAATGCCTCATAAGCTGAGCAGCCTGGTTTACAAGCCATGTTTTTTCCCAGCCCGGGCACATTTGGCCAGGAGCTGTGACTCGACTCTTGCAACCACATATAAATAAGAACACACACACACACAGAGTCATGTTGTAAACTGGTGAGTAAAATACACCACACGATTTGTTGACAAATTAGTATGCACGCAGAAGTAAAATGAATATGGAAATTTTATGGAAATTGAGAAGCTCCTCAGATGCCTCCCAGGAACACAAGAAACAGCAGGCATTTACTCTCTGGATCGCCACACTGAGATTCTGGAAGAGAAAGATAGTAGCCCTCAGGTCTTTAGTGGTTTTGATGAGGCTTGAACTCATTTCTTTGGGAAACCTATAGTATGCTTTCCTCAAGGATCAAGAGTGTCTGATCCTAATGGAATCAAGTGGTACTGATAAGTCAAGTTTTCATACTAGCTAAGCTAGTGTCTTTCTCTGTGATCAGCATTACTCTTTCTGACCAATACTAAATAAGGTGAAGGTGTCGGAGAGGATAGACGCACAAGAGTAGTTCCAACACCAGTAGTCAGTCGTTCTTCTAGGTCTATGACGTGATCCCATCAGGGCAGATGATAGGCGTATCTGGGATTCCGGGGAAATTAAAAACGAGTTTTTCTCTGCTATAAATAATAGATTTGATATTTTGAAGGAACCATCCTGCCAGCTGACTGGTTGACCACTCGCTGAAGAACATGGCGGCCACAGAGGCTGCCATCTGTGACTCCCAGATGCTACGAGACAAAATGTGTATCACTATACAGGTCAGTATAATCTATGAGTCAGATAAGATTTGTTAACCATACTAATGTACTACTAGTTATTAAGATTTTCAGTTAGAGATGTTTGCCAGGCTGTTACTGTTGGCCGCACGCAAACCGACGTACGAACCACAGCCCGACTGGTCAGGTACTGACTTTAGGTGCTTGTTCAGTGAACGCTTGAATTCAGCCAGGCGTCTATTGGTAATCCCCCTTCTCGGCTAAATGTATTTTTTGGTAAGACATGTTTAGTCTGTTCCACAGGCGAAACTCTTCACCAAAGTTCCTCTCTGCCAATGTTTTTTTTTTTTTTTTGGGCTTGATGGATTTGCGCCATTTGTCTCCAAAACCAAAGTTAACATATCTCAGAAACTGTCCTCTAGGTATCAGTTTCGTTGTTCAAGGATTATGAAGTAATTTGAATGTTGTTGAGCATCATATTATACACATTCTAAAGTGTAGTTCGTATGGGGTCGTACCAAAGATTTTGATGCATTTTAGGGAGTACAATAAAAATGCACTTTTTACAATACTTTTTCAACGATAAACTGAAACTCTTAATACGGATAACTGTCAAATGGATGAACATATCTTTGTAAAATATAAATATAGATCTAGTCTTCATCACTATTGCACGAATCCTCTGTGTTCTTTCTTCTGTATACTTAAATTGCTAAAAATGGTCGTACAGTCTATCTTGCAAGCTCAACTCAGCTACACGACTTATTCCACGGACAAAATCTGAGGGTCAGAGAAAATATCATCCACTGAATAACAAAAATTCCTGTTTGACCTATCAAACAGCCATGTACTATAATATGGTTAGGAATATTGAAATTCTCAAGGCTCTGTCTCCAGGTGGCAGCCTGGTAGATTGCTTGAAGTCTCTTCACATGCTACCCAGATTTTCATATCCTCTCTTCTACGACGAAACATTTTTGAACGTACTTCTTTGAGAAGTTCCCAAGTTGTATCGACAAATGAAAAGGCCTTCTTAAACTACTACTTGTTAGGCTCAAGTAATGTACTTATATCATACTCACTCCATGGATGACCTTCCAAAATTGGTTACTTGTCCTCGTCAAGCAGACATCTTATCAAAACTGTAACTAATAGCCCAGTTCCTGGACCCATTATGTGCCTCTGCAATCTTTCGACTACCGCCCACACGATGGATATGGGGTGCGTCAAGATATTAAACTAAGGCTCCGTCACAGCTCACTGACATGCTCAACTTCATACGAGTTGATTGAATCAAGATCCTTTCACTGGTATTAAGACTTTCCTAACCTCCCTTCCTTCTCCCCTCCTTGAAGAGTCACTTTCTTTTAGCCCAGTGGGCCTTATATAATACAAATTATTAAAGCTCTATTTGGAGTCTGGCTCCACCAGTACCTGATCAGCCAGGCTGTGGTTCGTACGTCGGTTTACGTGCGGTCAGCAGTAACAGCCTGATTGATCAGACCCTGATCCACCACGAGGCCTGGTCTCAGACCGGGCCGGGGGGTTTTGACCCCCGAAACCCTCTCTAGGTATACTCCAGGTATACCACTTCTTTGTCCAGGTCTTTTCACTTCAGCCTGAAGCTGAAGAAATGTTTCCTGGCATCCCTGTGGCTTATTTGTGTCTTTAACTTACAACTTTGCCCTCTTGTACCGGCTACCAGCCTCTAGAGCAATCTTTCACTCGCCTGATGACTAAAATGTAAAATATCATTTAATCCTCTAATGTTATCAAGTTCAGTACTCTCAGTCTCCCCTCATAGTTTATGTTCCTTAAACTCTGGGTGTACCTTAACTCTGGGTGTACCTTAACTCTGGGTGTACCTTAACTCTGGGTGTATCTACGCCTTTTTTACGAGTCTAAGATAAGAGAATTTCATAATTTTTAGCAAAACAGTTAGATGGACAATTTTCATACTTTCTTGTTTCTGTTACAACTAGGAGTTATTAAGTTATACATGTCAATAGACTCATATATTTTTCCTGTCAGTAGACAGCAGGGCGGGAGGATGAAGCCCAGCAGACAACTACTGACTACGCCCTCCGTCGCCGCCTGCACCAGGAGACTCGAGCCAGGGATGAACTACAGTGGCAGAAGGAGCGCCTTCTGGAGGAGATACGTGCTCATGAGAAAGAAGTATGTGTGTGTGTGTGTACTCGCCTATATGTGGTTGCAAGAGTCGAGTCTCAGCTTCTGGCCCAACCTCTTTGCCAGGCCTCTTTACTAGTCACACTTTGCTGGTTTCAAGAACCTTATCGTACTTTTTCTTAAAGCTATGTATGGATCTTGCCTCTACCACTTTACTCTCCAGGTCGTTCCATTTTCTGACTACACTAACGCTGAAGAAATACTTCCTAACATCCATACGACTCATCTAAGTTTTCAAATTCCAACTGTGCCCTGGTGTACCTGTTTCCCATCTTTCAAACCAGTCTTATTATTACTACTACTACTACTACTACTACCTGCTACTACTACTACTACTGTTACTACTACTACTACTCCTGCTGCTACTACTTCTGTTACTACTACTACTGTTACTACTACTACTCCTGCTACTACTACTACTGTTACTACTACTACTACTCCTGCTACTACTACTACTGTTACTACTACTGTTACTACTACTGTTACTACTATTGTTACTACTACTACTGTTACTACTACTACTCCTGCTACTACTACTACTGTTACTACTACTACTACTCCTGCTACTACTACTACTGTTACTACTACTGTTACTACTACTGTTACTACTATTGTTACTACTACTACTGTTACTACTACTACTACTATTATTAAGAACATCAGAAAGGAGGAACAATACAGCAGGCCTACTGGCCATTGCCCCATGCTACACAGGTCCAGCCACACACACCCACTCGTGTATGTCCAACCTACTCAGTGACGCTACTAGAGAATTTGTTCCACTCGTCCACAACTCTCTTACTCAACCAGTGTTTTCCTATATCTTTTCCAAATCTAAATGTTACCAATTTGAGCCCATATTCCTGCGAGTCCTGTCTTGTTTAGATATTTTCAGCGCATATTTTTATATCACTTTATTTATTCCTGTTTTCTATTTGTATCCTTATTCCTTAATCATATTCCCTTTAATTTTACGTCTTTCCAGAGTGTAGATTCAGTGCCCTTAGTATGTCCTGGTAGGACAGATTTCTGATACATAGGATCAACTTCGTTATCCATCAATGTATTTCCCAGTACATTTATTTTTGTTCTGTAATGTGGAGACCAGAACTGTGCAACATAATCTAAATGAGACCTTACCAAGGATATGTGAAGTTGAAGTATAACCCGAGGGCTCTTATTATATTTATGCTTATTAATATAAAGCCAAGAGTTCTATTAGTTTTATTGTGAACTCTTATGCACTGTTGTCTTGGCTTTAGATTACTGTTAACCAGAGCTAAATCTTTTTCGAATTTAGAATGATTGAGATCTGCATTATTTAGTTTATAAGTGTCATGATTATTCTCTTTTCAAAGGATTAGAACCTTCATTTGTCTACATTAAACTGTATCTGCCGCTTCTCCGACCATTGCATCAATCTATTCAGATCTTGATAAATGAGACCAGAGCCGGATTAAGATCTTGTAGAGTCCTAGGCTACAAGTGCTGTGAGGCCCCAGTAATATTTTCAAAAGGAAAAAAGTTAAAGAAATATTAAATTTATTTTTACAAGGTTAACCACAATCAAAATTCAAACATTTGCTTTGCGTAATTTCTTGGAAACAAATTTCTCTAAAACATCAGTAAATTGTAAGTTGTTGAGAATATCTCTAGAGGCCCTCCAGCTGGCGGAGGCTCTCCAGCTGGCGGTGGCCCTCCAGCTGGCGGAGGCCCTCCAGCTGGCGGAGGCCCTCCAGCTGGCGGAGGCTCTCCAGCTGGCGGAGGCTCTCCAGCTGGCGGAGGCCCTAAAGCCCGCGCCTTAATCCGGCCCTGAATGAAACACATGCAACATTTGGGTAACTTTATTGTGGAAACGTTTCGCCCGCCAGTGGTTTCTTCAGTCCAGTACAGAGAAGAATGGTGGAAAATGAGGAGCTTGAGGTAATCAGTCCCTCAGCCTGAAGTCGATGTGAACTTTTATCAAGATTGATCGACCTCAGACTGAGGGACTGATTTCGGCTCCCTCAGTACCCTGGTGATGGACCGCTTCGGCTCCCTCAGTACCCTGGTGATGGACCGCTTCGGCTCCCTCAGTACCCTGGTGATGGACCGCTTCGGCTCCCTCAGTACCCTGGTGATGGACCGCTTCGGCTCCCTCAGTACCCTGGTGATGGACCGCTTCGGCTCCCTCAGTACCCTGGTGATGGACCAGGTGCTTCGGCTCCCTCAGTACCCTGGTGATGGACCAGGTGCTTCGGCTCCCTCAGTACCCTGGTGATGGACCAGGTGCTTCGGTTCCCTCAGTACCCTGGTGATGGACCAGGTGCTTCGGCTCCCTCAGTACCCTGGTGATGGACCAGGTACTTCGGCTCCTTCAACGCCCTGGTGATGGACCAGGTGCTTCAGCTAATTCAGTACCCTATTTTATAGTGCCCTGATTATCAAAGCATATTCCATGGATGGAGTAGGTGGGTTGGGTAGGAGTTTTTGTTTGAGGGACTGGCTTTGGGTCTTGCCTAGTGTGGATCAGTTGGCTTGATGCAGTGTTCCTTATTTTTGTGTTGTTGTGAGTGAGAGGGGTTGGTGCTGAACGGGACTTACACAGTTGTTAGGGGGTTATCGGGACTTCTTGCTTGGATGGGGATGGGTTGGACAAATATTTTTGTTCGTGGGTTGGGTTTGACATGGACCTGCCAAGTATGGGCCAGTAGGCCTGTTGCAGTGTTCCTCATTTCTTATGTTCTTATGTATTGGATGAAGGAGTCACTGGTTGGCGAAACGTTTCCACAATAAAGATACCCAAATGTTGCACTAGTGTCTCATTCATCAACCTGTCGGTTTTCTAACCCATGTATATACTATCCTGATCTTCCTGTAGCGCTCAGTTCTAGAGTCATCAGAATTTTCTGACGATTAAAAAAATAAAAATAGTTCAGTCTGGACAGCGTCATGACCTCGAGGGTGGAACTCATGGTGTGTACATGACTTCCTCAGTGGGTGGGTGTGGAGTCTAGCTTGGGTAGGCAAACAGTGCCTCACCACTGAACAGGAGACACTCTTGTCTCTTGTTTCATGACGAAGAAACCACCTTGATAAATCCTGATTACCTCACTTTTCCCAGGTGTTGTATGGCCCCTATGCGGTCATACAACATATTTCAGACTTGGAACAACTGCTACAGGTGTGGATCTAAATGTCATATTGTCAACAACAGTTAAAAAAGGACTTAATGTACAGCAGACTTTTATTGGTCAATGCTTCTCTCGGTGTAGATTTCATTACAATCATGAGAGAGCGCTACACCCGTGAGAGATCATACAGCACCCGGGGAATTGTAGGCAATCAGGTTCGATCCCAGGCAGGAAAGAGTAGTTTCAATTCACTGGGTCAAGAGCCTTTCACCGGCGTCCAGGTGCCCCTTTCCCTTGAAGAGTCAATCTATATAAAGCTCTAAACAGTGAAACATTTTCTCAATAACGTCTTCTGTAAGCTGTCTTTTTTTTCCTACAAATACCGTGATCAGACATGTTCATGTCAAACACAGATTTCAGACCTGGAGGAGCAGCTTCGTGCCTCGTCACTGCCGCTGAAAGTGGCGCAGACGAGGTTGGAAGGTAGGACTGAGCGGGTTCGTCACGACCTGGTGAGGGACGCCCCGCAGGACGGTCTCACAGCCCAGGTGCAGCACCTCACCCGCACCCGCACCTTCCTGCGTCAGACACTGGCCAAGGCATTGTAAGTCTGATTGTAAATGATATGATGATACCAAGCTGTGCGTAACGGCACTTAAGTACAGTTCATTGTACTGTGTTTAGTAAAAGAAACGTTTCGCCATGAGTGCCTTCCTCGGTAAGCTAAACTAATGGGTAGTGTTATGTAGTGGAGAGAGGTGAGGCAGGTGTCAATAATGGGTATCACGTGACGGCCAATCCTAATATTACCTGGAGGGGTGTTTCGGGGTCAACGCCCCGTGGCCCGGTCTGAGACCAGGCCTCGTGGTGGATCAGGGTCTGATCAACCAGGTTGTTACTGCTGGCCGCACGTAAACCGACAGCCCGGCCTTCTTGAAGACAGCCAGGGGTCTATTTGTAATCCCCCTTATGTATGCTGGGAGGCAGTTGAACAGAGCATTTTTTATACAAAATTTTTACTGCAGCACACTGCGTAATACTGGTACACTAATACAGTGATCATTCAGTGGTGACTGGTACATTAGTACAGTGATCTATGGAGATTGGTACACTAGTATAGTGATCTATGGTGACTGGTACACTAATACGTACAGTGATCAGTCAGTGGTGACTAGTAGACTAGTACGGTGATCAGTCAGTGGTGACTAGTATACTTGTGTGAGGCTGGCCCACTACGTTATAATAATAATAATAATATCTTTATTTACTACAAGTACATGTACATGGTATACAGTCTAGCTAAAAGTGATACTATAAGAAGTCTTTTTATGCTGAGCATTCGGGAGTTAGTCAGTGTCTAGGATGGACTCAGTCGACTAACACCCAGGTACCCATTTTACTGATGAAACATAGACAACGGTGAAAAACACGCCAATGTTTCGCCCTGGCTGGAATCACCAGGCCTCGCCTGTGAAGCGAGGCTTTAGCCCCAGACCACAGAGCCTACACTCTTTGCACTCTCCAAAGCCCTAGTTTTACAGGACAGAATGTTCCTCCACTTCATAATATTGCTCAAACAGTGTTTCTATTTCATCATTATCTGTACAATTCTCCATCAAGTCCTTTTCATATTTCTTAAACCACAACTTGTATGACTCATATCTACTATTTAAGGAGTCTAAATACAATTTTAATTCATTGGGGTTCACTGTATCTTGGTCCATTAACTCCGCGCACTTATTGAGTGCCTTTGTCACATGACCCTTACGAGCTTGTAACGAGGCTTTCTTTGCTTTAACATCCCTGGGCTTGCCACTCCCAGCAGCTTCATCGGGTCCAGCCATGGTTATAGAATTAATAACCACTGATGGTACTATTAAGTAAATCCTTTATAAAGGTGATTCTCACACCTTACTTTTGCACAAATCGTAGCCACGTCTGTGTTAGCAATTGATTGGACTAATTACAATCCACCCCACAATTAATTAATCTGTGTACTCTATACTCACTTTCTACAGTCAGTCACTTAATTATTAAATAATTAATTTAATAATGATTAATTCACTAATCACATCCGGTTCAGGACGGACCAACGGGCGATGTGGGGAATTAAGAGATTACCTGTCTGGGCTTCACCGCCACTTACAACAAAATAATTTCCCGGGGTCACGTCGATCACCATGCCCAGCCCTTCTAGGGCAGGGTAGGTGCCAAGGCTGGAGCTTGCTACCATCTGCGGCTCGCAAGCCTGCCCTTCCCGTCAGCCTCCTTGGGGCGGGGAAGTCGAAATCCTTTATAAAGGTATCTACCTTTCTTTGCCAAACGTGCCCCTCTGTGTAGCAATTATTGGACTATACTCGGGCCAATCTGGTCCCACCGCTTTACAATATCCTACATGAGACTTAGTTTAATGTTAATCACAATCCACCGGGTCAGGAGGCCAGCCGGGACCATCTGGTAAAGACCCTGGGCCAGATTTCAGAAAATAACTCCGGGGAGTTGATCGACTAGTATAATTTTACCGCGGTTACCCCCGTTGAGGCGTGTGAGAAAACTTGACCCACTCCTGGTCGCATCCAAGGGGTCCCTTCGATATTCTCACTCTAAATCCACATCTATCTTTGACCAGTTTATTAAGAATGAGTAACACCAATAGTTACGGTATTGTTAATTTTAGTGGACTGTATGGGTTAATATCTGACTGATTGGGGAGAAGGAGGAGAGAGTACAATTTTTAATATCACTCACCCTTTATCCGTGCCATTGAAGTTCACTGGAAGATCAGTATCATTCCCACCGCAGACCCACATTATCCCAACATACCTACTGGCCAGACGGTTGCTAAGATAAGAAGAGTACTTCACGGAGTGGGGGAAGAAGCAACTATTTCTTCCGTGGGCATGAATAAAATTTTTCGTTAACGGATCTCGTGGTCCAGGCTCGTTATTGAGTTAATCTTCCGGTCGAAAGACGACTGTGTATGTGTAGGTGGTTGTCCCGATGAGTCGAAGAGAAGATTGACCCCACTTGATCCCTCTACCGTCCACGGGACAGGACGGTTTAAGTAACATGCGGTTGATCGGGAATAGCGATTCGTATCCTCTCGCATTCCTGGCCCATTTGGAAGACCGGCGACGCGGGAACCTACAAGAGAGCTATTTCCTTCACAGTCTATTCATATAACTTTAACCACTATTCGCACGACGGTTTAATGTCCCACTAATTTATCATCGTTAGAAGTTAATCCATTAATAATTGTGTACGATGAACACTGATCAAACCGACGCACATTTCCTCCATCAAAAACCCGTAATGGCGGCGTCGATCACTATTTAACACATTATCACTCTATTATTGCAGTTTCTTGGACTTAATGTCCCACATTATTCCCAGCGAATATTCACAACATTCACTATTGTGAAGAGAGACCATTAACCGCGATTTGGTCGTTGTAAACGCCGATTCCCGACTCCATTATAATCAGAACCTTCTTCGTCTTATCCCACGAGACTCACCCAAGCTGGGCGACCTCAGCGTACCCACGCGCTGACTTCCCCATTTGACCCCCCTGGGTATAACTACGCATGCGTCAAGACTTGTGTGTTGGTTCGTTCTTCATCCCTACGTATTATGTGTACCAACAGTCACACATTAAGAATATTCACATTGGAAAGGTTATCGAGTATAACCTTTCGGGAAAATACCCAATATTTTCCACAATACTAGTACGGTGATCAGTCAGTGGTGACTAGTAGACTAATACGGTGATCAGTCAGTGGTGACTAGTAGACTAGTACGGTGATCAGTCAGTGGTGACTAGTAGACTAGTACAGTGATCAGTCAGTGGTGACTAGTAGACTAATACGGTGATCAGTCAGTGGTGACTAGTAGACTAGTATGGTGATCAGTCAGTGGTGACTAGTAGACTAATACGGTGATCAGTCAGTGGTGACTAGTAGACTAGTACGGTGATCAGTCAGTGGTGACTAGTAGACTAGTACGGTAATCAGTCAGTGGTGACTAGTAGACTAGTACGGTGATCAGTCAGTGGTGACTAGTAGAATAGTACGGTGATCAGTCAGTGGTGACTAGTAGACTAGTACGGTGATCAGTCAGTGGTGACTAGTACGGTGATCAGTCAGTGGTGACTAGTAGACTAGTACGGTGATCAGTCAGTGGTGACTAGTAGACTAGTACGGTGATCAGTCAGTGGTGACTAGTAGACTAGTACGGTGATCAGTGGTGACTAGTAGACTAGTACGGTGATCAGTGGTGACTAGTAGACTAGTACGGTGATCAGTGGTGACTAGTAGACTAGTACGGTGATCAGTGGTGATTAGTAGACTAGTAAGATAAGATAAGATTTCTTCGGATTTTTAACCCCGGAGGGTTAGCCACCCAGGATAACCCAAGAAAGTCAGTGCATCATCGAGGACTATCTGTCTTACTTCCATTGGGGTCCTTAATCTTGTCCCCCAGGATGCGACCCACACCAGTCAGTGGTGACTAGTACAGTGATCAGTCAGTGGTGACTAGTAGATTAGTACGGTGATCAGTCAGTGGTGACTAGTAGACTATACGGTGACCAGTCAGTGGTGACTAGTAGACTATACGGTGACCAGTCAGTGGTGACTAGTAGACTAGTACGGGAATCAGTCAGTGGTGACTAGTACGGTGATGAGTCAGTGGTGACTAGTACGGTGATCAGTCAGTGGTTAGTACGGTGAACAGTCAGTGGTGACTAGTACGGTGAACAGTCAGTGGTGACTAGTACGGTGATCAGTCAGTGGTGACTAGTACGGTGATCAGTCAGTGGTGACTAGTACGGTGATCAGTCAGTGGTGACTAGTACGGTGATCAGTCAGTGGTGACTAGTACGGTGATCAGTCAGTGGTGACTAGTACGGTGATCAGTCAGTGGTGACTAGTACGGTGATCAGTCAGTGGTGACTAGTACGGTGATCAGTCAGTGGTGACTAGTACGGTGATCAGTCAGTGGTGACTAGTACGGTGATCAGTCAGTGGTGACTAGTACGGTGATCAGTCAGTGGTGACTAGTACGGTGATCAGTCAGTGGTGACCAGTACGGTGATCAGTCAGTGGTGACTAGTACGGTGATCAGTCAGTGGTGACTAGTACGGTGATCAGTTAGTGGTGAGTAGTACAGTGACCTATGGTGATTGGTACACTAATCAGTCAGTGGTGACTAATACGTAGTACATTTCACACTCGTACGTTTAATAATATACTACCCTGTAAATTATATTTACTAGGGTTTACAAAATTTAATTGTTTGTTAAATCTACTTTTATTAAATTTATAAAGTTAGTTTATTTATAAAAGTTTTATTTTCAGAAGCAAATATCCTAATGTTTTTATGTAAATATATTTAAAATATAAGTTATATTTTAATTTTTTAAAAGTATTTTATGTATTTACGTATGTAACATTTTCTTTTAAAAAATAAATTTAAAAATGTTTAGTATTTATTTTTTAAGTTTGGATAATATTAGATTTTTTTAAAATATACTTTAGTTATTCATTTTATTTAATTATATCAATTATTTTTAGTTTAGTTATCGTAGTTTATTTCTTGATCAAAAATAAAAATCCGTGAGACATGGTCGATCACCATGCCCAGCCCTTCTAGGGCAGGGTAGGTGCCAAGGTTGGAGCTTGCTACCATATGCGGCTTGCGCCCAGAGTGGCCTAGCATCTATCTACCTACCTGCCTCGTGCTTGTGGGCGAATATGGCTAGGCCTGAGACCAACTGGTCCCGCCGCTGAGGGGTACCCCCTCCCATGGGAGACTTAGGTCTCTGCTACTCCCAAGCCAGGGAGCCGGAGCCGGGTCGCCATCTGGTAAAGACCCGGGCCGGGAGATTTCCCGGTGAATCAACACTTCCTCCTCCTTCCCGGTGAATGGAAGAGACCCGGGCCGGGATCCATACCGGCAGATCATATAGAATAGAATTCCCGGTGAATCAACACCACCACCGTGAGACTTAATTTTTTGTTCAGTTTATTTCATTAAGTTCTTACCGGGACAAAAAGACTAATTTACATAAATGCCTTACTGGTACCTAAGTAGGTAGATTCCCCGTAGGTTAAATCGCCACTACCATATAATAATACATATACTACGTACATATACGTACTATAATAATAATAATAATAATAATAATAATAATAAAATCTTTATTTCTACAAGTACGTACTACATGTACAAGGAGCCAAGGCCGGGTCACCATCTGGAAAAGACCCGGGCCGGGAGAGTACCGACGAATCAAGAACAACAACAACAAGGTATACAGGTCCCCCATCTTACCAAAGCTCTGGTCATACTTTGCCCTCGGCCTAGCTGATATCAATGACATACTACTACTAGTATAGTATATACAAAGCCGTTTTGTTATGCAGAGCATTTCGGGCAAATTAGGTCAGTTTTGTTCCAGGATGCGACCCACACTAGTCGACTAATACCCAGGTACCCATTTTACTGTACCTCGTAATCTTTTGACTACCGCCCACAGGATGGGTATGAGGTGCATAATAAAGATATTTAACTAAACTGAACATAGAGCCAAGCCCGGGTCACTATCTGGAAAAGACTCGGGTCGGGAGTACCGGCGAATCAAGGAGGGAACATAGACAACTGGTGTAAGGAAACACGTCCGATGTTTCCACCCCTTCGCCGGGAATCGAACCCGAACCCTCACCATGTGAATCGAGAGCTTTTGACACCAGGCCACGGGGCACCGTGTAGATGTAGACCAAATGAAATGTAAACTGCGTCATTATGTACTGGAGTGCGGTAAAATTAATGAATTCAGAGATAACTCACTCAGTAATGTTCAAGAAATGTCAAAGTATTTTATCCACAGTTGTATATTACAGACCATTCTGGAGAAATAACCTGACATTGCTCCCTGTAAATGAAGCATTACCACATGTGTGTGCTTGTGCGCGATCGTGTGTGTACGCTCGTATGTGTGTTAGTTAGTTACCATTTTGTCTTAGGCACATGTCGATTAGTTTAGTTTTTTAGTTTAACATCTTTATTATGCACCCCATACCCATCCTGTGGGCGGTAGTCAAAAGATTACAGAGGTACATAATTGATCCAGAGACTGGACTCCAAAGTTTTGATAGCTGAACAAGTTACAGCGGTAATGAACTAGATCTGGTCACAATTATGACCAAGTTACAAAGGTAATGAGCTCCAGGTAGAGCTGGTCACAATCATGACAGTTACAAAGGTAATGAATCATAAACATGTCTATACATGGTTACAATCATGAATAAATTATAGAGTAATGAGCAGTTCACAAACATTCTATTGAATGCATCCATTGCCCCAACAACAGATGTTGCTAGGTGCCTGTCCCTCTTCGGCAGGACAGCCAGACAGCCATTGCAAACAGCAACAGGTTGCGCCAGGATCTTCTGCTTGCAGGAGCACCGTCGACCCTCCCTAAGAGGTCCAATAGGTCAGCGACTCCGCTAGCAGCCCGAGGGAGAGCTGCCCTGGGGACGTGTCAACGTCCTGGTGGACGCCAGTTTGATTGCAGATCCCAGGCCCTCTCTGTCTGCTGGGAGGGGCTGTTGGTTGTTCCCACCTGGAGCCCTCCGGGTGCCCAGACATCCACCGTGCGCATGGATGTTGAAGCTTGAGGAATTGAGTGCATACTGCCTGTGGCACACCTGACAGCTGCCTCGTAGTCGAACTCCACGGCGCTGTCTCTGCAGTGGAAGTTCCCGTGAGCCCGACGTTAGTCACCATTTTGTCCTAGGCACATGTCGATTAGACACTAGGCGTGTTGTATGTGTGTGTTTGTGTGTGTGTGTGTTTGTGTGTGTGTGTGTGTGTAAGGAAACACTTCGAAATGTTTCCGCCCCGCCGGGAATTGAACCCGGGCCCTCCGTGCGTGAAGCGAGAGTTTTAGCCACCAGGCCACCGGGTGTGTGTGCACTCCTGTGTGTGTGTGTGTGTGTGTGTGTGTGTGTGTTCGTGTGCGTGTACGCTCGTGTGTGTGTGCGCGCGCGCTCGTACTCACATAGTTGTGGTTGCAGGGGTCGAGTCATAGCTCCTGGCTCTGCCTCTTCACTGGTCGCTACTGGGCCACTTTCTGCTCCATGAGCTAATTTATCATACCTCTTCTTAAAGCTATGTATGGATCCTGCCTCCACTAGATCACTTTCCAGACTATTCCACTTCCTGACAACTCTGTGACTGAAGAAATACTTCTTAACATCCTTGTGATTCATCTGAGTCTTCAACTTCCAACTGTGACCCCTTGTCCCTGTGTCTCATCTCTGGAACATCCTGTCTCTGTCCACCTTGTCGATTCCTCTCAGTATTTTATATGTCGTTATCATATCCCCCTTATATCTCCTGTCCTCCAGCGTCGTTAGGTTGATTTCCCTTAACCTCTCCTCGTAGGACATACCCCTTAGCTCCAGGACTAGTCTTGTTGCAAACCTTTGCACTTTCTCTAGTTTCCTTACGTGCTTGGCTAGGTGCGAGTTCCAAACTGGTGATGCATACTCCAATATAGGCCTAACGTACATGGTGTACAGGATCCTGAACGACTCCTTATTGAGATGTTGGAATGCTGTTCTTAGGTTCGCTAGGCGCCCGTATGCCGCAGTAGTTATTTGGTTGATGTGTGCCTCCTCAGATGTGCCCGATGTGCCCGGTGTTATACTCATCCCAAGATCCTTTTCCTTGAGTGAGATTTGTAGTCTCTGGCCCCCTAGACTATACTCTGTCTGTGGTCTTCTTTGCCCTTCCCCAATCTTCACGACTTTGCACTTGGTGGGGTTGAACTCCAGGAGCCAGTTGCTGGACCAGGCCTGCAGCCTGTCCAGATCCCTTTGTAGTTTTGCCTGGTCCTCGTTCGATTGAATTCTTCTCATCAATTTCAAATCGTCTGCAAACAGGGACGCTTTTGAGTCTGTTCCTTCCGTCATGTCGTTCACAAATTCCAGAAACAGCACTGGTCCTAGGACTGACCCCTGTGGAACCCCTCTCATCACAGGCACCCATTATGACACCTCCCAGCGTACCATTACTCGCTGTTGTCTTCCTGACAGGTATTCCCTGATCCATTGCAGTGCCTTCCCTGTTATCCCTGCCTGATCCTCCAGCTTTTGCACGTATCTTCTGTGTGGAACTGTGTCAAACGCCTTCTTACAGTCCAAAGAAAATGCAATCTACTCACCCCTCTCTTTCTTGTCTTACTGCTGTCACCCTGTCATAGAACTCCAGTAGGTTTGTGACACAGGATTTCCCATCCCTGAAGCTGTGCTGGCTGTCATTGATAAGTTCGTTCCTTTCTAGGTGCTCCACCACTCTTCTCCTGATAATCTTCTCCATGACTTTGCATACTATACATGTCAGTGACACTGGTCTGTAGTTTAATGCTTCGTGTCTGTCTCTTTTTTAAAAATTAGGACTACATTTTCTGTCTTCCATACCTCAGATAGTCGTCCTGTTTTGATAGATGTGTTGAAGATTGTTGTTAGTGGTATACATAGTGCCTCTGCTCCCTCTCTCAGTACCCATGGATAGATGTTATCCTGCCCCATCGCTTTTGAGGTATCTAGCTCGCTTAGCAGTCTCCTGATCACTTCCCAAGACTCACAACTGTCAATCTTGATCATATCTCGAGCAACCAAGGAACTAAATACAGAAGGAGGAAACTTATTCTCAACGCAGAACACAGAGATAACTTTATTAACCACTTGGATCAATGGTATAAGGATTATGAGCCCACTGGCACACAAAAATTCAATGATGATCTAGTTACCACTATTGAGACTACTCACAGATCAAGTGGGCAGGAAAAGAAAACATAAACCTTCCACTAGAAATGACAGTAAAAACCAATGTAAATATTATAATGACCCACAGCTACGCAATCTAACACATGCAGCTAGGAGGAAAGGTATAGCATACCATGAGTGTAGAACCCCAGAACTTCTTAGAACGTTCCAAGCTGCACTAACAAATGCAAGAAATAGAAAGCAAGAGCTTAGGCAACAGGATTGGGAACAATTCGTTAGTGGATTAAATAGGTCTACCCCTTTAAGTCTGGCATGGAAAGGTATAAATAAAATAACCAGGAAAAAGACTGGCAATGCTGCTCATCCCTTTCCACTTGAAAAAGCAAATGACCTCATAAATGAGTGGTCCAAAATCTCCAGGCATGAAAACCTGCCATCTCATATTAGAGAAAACTTAGAGAGTGCTTCTGAAGAAATGTTGAAACTGATTAATTTTATGAGCCAAAATATTGATGAGAGTGATTGCCTCTTCACCGAGTATGAATTAGATAACGCATTAACTATAGGTCGATCAACTGCTCCTGGAGAGGATGGTATAACCTATGAAATTCTCAGAACTCTAAGGCACGTGCCTAATAATCCTTTGTTG